>JAUTBT010085358.1:0-11670 GCA_032361225.1 Lepetodrilus schrolli | reverse complement strand
GGAGGTGTCTTGTTCTGGAGGTGTCTTGTGCTGGAGGTGTCTTGTGCTGGAGGTGTCTTGTTCTGGAGGTGTCTTGTGCTGGAGGTGTCTTGTGCTGGAGGTGTCTTGTTCTGGAGGTGTCTTGTTCTGGAGGTGTCTTGTGCTGGAGGTGTCTTGTGCTGGAGGTGTCTTGTGAGGGATATTCAGCTTTCATACGTCGCCCATCGATATAGCTGTAGCTGTGTTCTGCATGAATAACCGTCGTAAGATCGTAAATAATTCGTAAAATTCTGAATATATACCGTATATTGGTATACCATGTATTATCTGACATCATTATTCAACTATTTCCATTGCTTGTAGGTTCCTGAAATATAAGGGTGTTATCATGCATACAATGTGCGGTATTAATTGTTGTAACACATTTAGGATATGTCTAGCAATTTGATTGGTCAAGTAATGAAATGTTCCGGGATCAAATATAATTAGATCCCGGAACCGAATCAAGGTGTAGTGATACTGATCCTTACTGATTTTACTATATGGCGGGCGCAAGTAGACTTTCACCTCGGAGAAAGTAATGAGGATTTCGTTAATTAATTTTAAGAAATAGATCCTGAACTTGTGGAATTTACCATGAATAATGAAGACAAATTGGATAAATATCATAATAGTTACAATGCGAGTTGATCCAACGCAGGAACACATAGCCAACTTCACGATAATATAAAATGTAAACAAAGAATGATTACCTCCAATATTCCACACGCCAAATGGTTCCACACGCCGCGTTGACGTTGTTTCTCTCTCACATTGCATCTGACTAGAACATTTTCGTCAGAGTTATTCATGACTAGCCTAACACGTGAACTCAATAAATCAGTTTACAGTGGGTGTATCGAGTTTTCTTCCAAGGTCTTGTCTAGATAGATATTTCCAGTCTGTCATCATCAAGTAGGTGAAATATAATTATAATTATATTATGGTTTCTAATTACATATAATTATTTTGAAGTCAATTTCTAACTGTAATTTATCACTCTCAAATGATAGAATTTCATTGTTTACTAAAGAGTGAAAAATAGACCATACGCGAATTCTTCTGAGTGGTGAGGCTGACGACGACTAATCACCATTATCCAGGAATCTGAGCAAGATTATTGCTCCTGCGAGTGCCGAGGGTATTACTGGAGCGAAGTGGAAATAGTCCCGAGGTGAGCCGATAGGCGCTACTATCAACTTCCGGGGGATGGCCAACTGGTACTTTACAGACGCGCCGTTCGCTTACTGTATGATTGTGTGCAGATCCTAGTCAACACTTCTTCTCGAATAATTAGCGATTAATGGCTATTTTGTTATCTTTTATCTTTTATCTGTTATAAACACAAGCCCCAAGATTTCGAAACTTTGAGTACAATTCCATGCTCAAGCTCAAGTATTATATGGGGATTTGTCAACAAAATCTTGAGTTGAACACAGTTGATCGACTATATATTAAATTACAGTGGTCAACAATAATGACCGCCTGTGTGTGCCACTTTATCGATGGCCTAAAGGAAAATGGCCCCATAATATTTTCATTTAGGAAGCCTTCCATGAGCCTGAAATATATACTATCATTAAATAATTACACAAAATGCATACTATATAACATTGTTTACCTGCTTGGTTTTAGGGTAGTATTTTGGTCTTTAAAAACCATTGAACATACCTTGAATTTGGTTAATTAAATTATTGTTGTAAATTGTTGATAGATATAGTTTCACTTCATGCTTGTAAATACTTAAAGTAAATTTTTGGAAATGAACAGATGAGTACATTTAATAATTATTTAGAGTTTTACAAATTTCCTGTTGTGGTTGCTTACATTTTTCAGGCACAGTAGACTCTAGATACGGTAGTTGAACAACTTGATTCACCAATCAGATTTGAAAGAATCTTACAAATCTTGCAATGGAATGTAGCTGTGGAAAATATCAGGAAAATTATATGATGTTTGAATAGAAGCATGAAAATGATGAATATAAATCATGTCTGAAACGAGAAAAAAATATGATTTTGTTATTGCTTTAATCTCTATGAACTCTATTTACTCCATTTAAACCACTTACAGTGGTAGTTTGTACAAACATCAGTTGTGTACAGAGACAACTATTGGAAGAGACTGTGCTAAGTAATCTTGACCACAGGAACTTGCCACTGGGTAGTAAAAATTATTATGAACATTATTATTTAATATAATAATAATATTTGATAAAATAACATGATAATATACTATAAATGATAGTAAGTATAACTAAAACTAATATATCAAAATGTCACCCAGCCGTCTACTACTAACAAGAGTCTGTGATCTTGACTGACAAAAACTGAAGAGAATAATTATTGCAGTTAAACAATGTCTGATAAATAAATGTACTTTTTATACATACTTTTCTACGGATAAATAATTACATTCTTACTAAACAAGACGTATCCACGTACAAATGCCAGCATGTATGGATACCGCCATCTTTGAATGGGTTCCGTCTACAGGCCAAAATAGGATGGGCATACGCAATGGTTTTGACGACATCGCGCTAGTTTAGTTATACCCTGCAGTGACGATAACACTGTTCTGTCATTGGCGCACACCAATCGCAACATCCGCAATGTCCTACTTCCCTGGGGGCGGGTAAAAAAATCCGAAGAAAACAAGGCGGCTTTGACCAAAACAATATTTTATTGTGTATTTACACAGTTTACTCTGTACAGTGATTTCAAACAGATACAATACAAAACTATACTTGTGCGACATTTTTTGGCATTTTGTATACAACTATCAATATGTTTAGAAAATACAGTATCTGCTTTACAATGGCCGCCCATGTACACCATCATTAACACTGCCATCGACCTCGTCACTGCAAATGCTGTTCAACCATATCATCGCATTTGTCGCAAATTATAGATTTCAACAAATAGTACTAAAGTAGCAAGTACTAAAACAGTGGCATTTGCCTTAATTCAGACACGCCAAATAATGACGTTGACCCCTTCTTGTGATCTACGAACAAATATTCATGCGTACGTTGACCTTTTCCAAATTATTAATTAATTGGCTGAATTCGAGATTATTACTGATGTTGACTAAAACTCAAAATTAATAATCTCCAAAATATCCGTAATATGACATCGCGTGATGGTTGTTTGTCGGTTTGGTCAACGGTCAAGAATGAGATTGATACTGATGTTGACTAAAACTAGGCTGATAATTTACGTAAACGACGAGTTTGATTTCATTTGGGTGTTCTTCAGGGGCATGTAATCACCAACCAGTGGCTACTTGCTAGAAATGAAGCGAGATCCTGGAGACCCACACCCAGTAACTGTTCTTACGCTACGTCTGTGTCGTACATAAAGAAGCCCCGTCTGGCTTTTAGAGGATTGAGACTTCCCAGCTACGCCGAATCATTCAACGTATTGCATTCCGTAACTTCCTTGTAAAACAAACCCACTGTAAATGTTGTAACTTACAATTGCATGGTCTACGTTCTGGAGATTCTTCTATTATTTGTTGATATGTATGTATTCGTTTGGAATGAAGGATAGCGATTGACTCTCGCATTGCCGTGATACACGTACAGCGGAAAATGTAAAATACATAATGAAAAGTACAGAACATAAAATACATAATGTAAAATACAGAACGAAAAGTACGTAATGAAGTTAAATTACATAATGCAAAGTACAGAATGTAAAATACAGAATGTAAAATGCAGTACGTAAAGTACATAATGTAAAGTACAAAAGTTAAATTACATAATGTAAAGTACAAAAGTTAAATTACATAATGTAAAGTACAGAATGTAAGATACAGAATGTAAAATACAGAACGTAAAGTACATAGTGTAAAGTACATAATGTAAGATACAGAATATGAAATACAGAATGTAAAATACAGAACTTAAATTACATAATGAAAAGTACAGAATATATTTTACAGAATGTAAAATACAGAATATAAAGTACATAATGTAAAGTACATAATGTAAAGTACAGAATGTAAAGTACAGAATGCAAAATACATAACGTAAAGTACATAACGTAAACTACAGACTATTTGAATAATGCTGTGCATATGTAATGAATGTATTACTTCCTGATTGTGGCCAGAGAAAACAAGCATATTTCCAACAACCAACTGGCTCATCCATAATATTAAATAACTTACAACATTATATATCCACCATTTTCTTGACACATTTACTACAATTTGGAAGTTTGACTGTCAGTGCTGACGACGTGGACACCGATGACAAATCATGAGAGGTTCATGCATAATAAAAACATATACGTTATCAACAATACATCAAAATCCCTCACCTCAGATAATATATAGAGAATCTCACCCAAGTGTCTTGGAATATCAAATATATCAACACGAGTCGTGAAAGTTATTAAATCCGAGGAGAAGAGATAATTAACCGAGTGTCTTTAGATATATCCTGCACTTAGGGATAATCTTTGTATTATACGAGCTTAAGCGAGTCCAATACATAGAGATTAACCCTAAATGCAGGATATAGTCGATATCGAAAGACACGAAGTTAATAATCTCTTTATCATATAATGTCAAGCTAAAATATTTTTCTATAAGAAGAAACCTCAACGTGTAAATCTACATGTTAAAGTTACGCGTAGGAATACATGCAGGGAAGTAAATTGTAAACCACTTCACTGATCAATAAATACACCAAAGGAAAATAACAACTTTGAAAACAATTCTCATTTTTATTATAAATTGTGAATATATTAAATTTACTTGATTAGCACATAGTATCCGATTATCATTGTCATTTTGTTTACTATTTCCATACGGTAGCATTTATAAATAGTAGTATGACGTCACATTTACGTCATGTGAAATTAGCTCCCTAATTTGCATAGTTATTAGTCAGGCAAAAAAGCATGATACACGAAATATCTGTATACTTCCTTGTTCTCGTAAACTTACTTGAATTGCATTCGTATTACTGGTTATTTCAGGGTATATTGGTAACATGTTACTATATACTGTATTATTTAATATGTATGCACATAATATTTGGCAAAATTCAACATATTAATTAGAAACAAATGGCAAAAACAGTGTAAATAATGTCCACATTCAACTTTCCATTAGATTATATATATATATATATATATATATGTATGGATCGTACCATATGAAAACTCAGTGTGACATTATGTGCAATTATCGTCAGCCTTCCTTTTCACGAATGGGTCGTACCGGTGGTCCAAGCGTAAGTTATTTCCTGCCACCTGCTAAGGTATGCAGTACGCCCTGATTTACGTCTGGAGTACAGTACGACGCTTTCGTGAAACGGAGACCTGTGCGACTAGTAATTAATTAGAAGGATCAACACCGTGTCCTTCAATATTAGGTTATTCTTCGATCGTCATAAATAGGAAAATTAATAATCTAAGAAACATTAACATAATATCATAAAATACTAGACACGGTCGTAAAAGGAATTATCGTCTCTATCACTCTTATTTAATAAAAATGGACCTTGTGTATATGCACTAATATGATAACAATTTAGTCTTTATATCATTGTGCTATCATTTGTCGTTGACAGCTATTACAAATAATATGCAAATAGATATAAAGAGTACTCATAACATATTACTAAAATTACTATTACTAAACTACAATCATAAATTTCTTAAATCCTTTAATTTTTTTATATATACTAAATAAAAATTCATCCGTAGTGACAATATCCATCTGGACTAATTCGGTCAATGTACAGAAGAAAAAAAGAATTATTATTCAATCCATAGATATATTGGAAAAGGGAATTCTATTCAAACAGTCTATTGCTGGTGAGCTCTGACATATCCAATGGCACCAGAAACGATAAAACATAATATGACGACACTCTAGTGACACTACATGGAACCTAGAGAGTTCTGCATAAGGCTAGTGGCTGAAAATATAACTTTTGCATCACTCACCATGCATCAGCTTCATAAAACATAGATCAATTTAATAAAACATAGAATCTGCAGTATGTTTGATATGTCCAACATGTTACAGATTCTATGTTTTATGAAGCTGATCAATAGTGAATGAAGGTGATCTGTGGTAAATGATGCATAACTTATATTTATAGTCACTAACTATAAATAGAACTCTTCACATTTTTGTATAGAGTGGTCATGTGGTGTCAGTTTTCATTTGGAGGTCTGATACCCTATTGATTCTCCTACATGGGTTAAATCCAGAGATCATCCGGAACACCTCGAGTTATTCCCCCTTACTCCAATAATGACCTTGACCTACAGATGTACGGTTTCCATCTGTCAAAGCATTCGATCCTCTCTCTCTATCCACTAGGTTACAGGAACAGGCCAGAGGTTTCGAATGCGAAAAATGTTATCAACTTTTACAAAAGGAAGTAAACAGTTAAATAGAATAAATTGACCGAGTGAAAATTGACAACAAAGCGACAATTTGATGAGTATGGGCATCTAATGTCCCAGATTCCATTATGGAAACCTTGCATCCAGGAATAATGGGGAAACAACTCTCGAGTTGTTCCTATTATAAAGCGGAGAATAAGTAATAAATACATAGTCTAATAAATGTATCCGCTTCCACGCAATTATTATATCAATTTGTAAAGCATGTTTTATATGCAAATTCATAATAATATAATTTAAGACTTTTGTATTTGAAATATCGTCGCATGCGATGAAGAAACCTACCATGGAAAAACCTTACATAGTGTACACACCTAAGATCACAGTCGTTGGGCATTTCTGATATGTATTTAAGGGTCAGCATAGAGACGTTTAGTACTCGAAGTAGACCCGAGATATAGTGATGCCACATACCGTGGCCATTTCTAATAGTAACAACGTTAAATTGTCATTATAATCTCTCAACGGACGGATACTATGTAAAATGGAAATTTTCATAAAGAATTGTTGGTACATAAGTAGTATAATGAAGATCCATATCGGTTTAAGCGTCCTGTATTTAAGTAGCGTCTTCATGGATAATAGTAATAATATAATAATTTTCAATATTCAATATCATCTAACATCCTTAGGAGCCCTTCCTCATGCAAATACCGCACCAGTTCGTGTGTTTGCGATGTTTGCGATGCGTATAATATCAGAATGAAATACCGGGTAGATATTTGTTCGACTTGCTATACAACATTGATAGCACAAAATAATAAAATCAACCATCTCCCTGCTGGATTATGCAGTGACTGTCACTGCTCCTCTTTAGGGCATCTCCGATTGCCTTCAGCATGCAGAGTATATTCTAAATTACTTAAGATATTTGAGAGAAACAGAAAGATTAAATTATACCTGTCTTACCCAAATGTATGAGTTTTATTTTATGTTTAGCCAAAGATGCGGTACATCACGTGTAATACTTTGATTCCATCCAACTTTGAATTGGTTCCACACTACAGACTCGTAAAATTCTATTTGCGATTTTGACAAAATTTGACCCGTTAATTGTTAAACCACATAGCTACTAAATCCAATGTAAATCGACGAATCTCAACATGCAGTGACAATGTATTGTTTGAGCATATTTAATTAACATCTCCTAAATCTTCCTTCTAATGATCATGTGGCAGCCTCGGTTGCAATATTGGAAGCTGGTACGCGCATTCACACAGTTTACAGAAGAATTTTATTTATGAGTAGCAGCACCTATGATTTCCATAAGCCAAATTGAGACCTTTGGCAAACTGTAGATCTTGAGGCAATTGTAGCATTTGGGTTAGGTATAGCCCTTGAATCAGCATTTAGTGCTTGAATTAACTGTAGTTCTTGGGCCAACTAGACGTTAGGTCAACTGTAACCCTTGGGATAACTTTAGCATTTAGTACAACAGTTGCCCTTGGGCCAAAATTGGCTGTTGGGACAAAACGACCAAAATAGTATTGAAATTGGAGACAAATCTATAACTGGATAGTCATCCATGGACGCAAGATTGTGGATTGTTGACAGAGAAGACATACAAGACGGATACTGTGTAGTACTAAAGAAACATGACAGTTCTTTCAGATGTCGGAGTCCATATTGTTAATTGAGGTGACGGTCTGAGTTGACAAAGAGGCACGTATGGATGGACTCGACTGACTAGACGGACGAGAAGACGATATGCCCGTTGTTCCATCAGTACTCGCTAGCTTGCTGTCTTCGTCTGAAATAATGAAAAGCATTTACATACAACGTACTTGGAAATCGATAGCAACTGCCAGTTCAAATCTCTACTGACTTAGCCAAAGGGGTAATCCCTTTGACCGAGACCAGTAGGGGCATCTTTTACAGATAGGCTGTATTCGATCCACGACGATCATCCCTATGGTTACACGTTTCACACGAGAGAGGTCATGAAAGGTCAGGAGTACACTCTCTACTTCGGCAGGAGCAACTCTTTTCCAACATGTGGATAATATATTCAGGGTGAGAAAGCAGTTCGATCGAATAAGTGGGTCAATTTACGTACGAATTAAAAAAAATCACATATTGGTTCACTCGGTGAAATATATCTGAAATAAATACAAATTATATGATTCGGTCCATAATTTAACCATCCAGGGTATGCAAATACCATTATACAGGCCCTTTCCAACGTATGTCTTTGGACCTTTCTAACGTACTTCTTTGGATGCCTCTTCTGCCGATTTCATGGCCTCGTATCTGTCCTTAGCATCTTTCAAAGGCTGGACCATCACTTCGCTAATTTGGTTAAATAACTGAAATACATATAATAGGGTTAAATAAATGAAATATATATAATTGGGTTAAATAAATGAAATACATATAATTGGGCTAAATAAATGAAATACATATAATTGGGTTAAATAAATGAAATACATATAATAGGGTTAAATAAATGAAATACATATAATTGGGTTAAATAAATGAAATACATGTAATTGGGTTAAATAAATATGTAATTGGGTTAAATAAATGAAATACATATAATTGGGTTAAATAAATTAAATACATATAATTGGGTGGCTGGTAATTGTACTGCTGGTGAAAAGTAAATTAATATTCTTTATAATTGTTTCTATAAGAATTTGGACGAAAACTCACACCATTATGATACCTTCATGAGGATACTGAGATGTTTACCTTTGACACTGTTACAAACATGGGAACGAGAACAAATTTGATGAAGCCAATCTGCGCTGTAGGCTTAGTAACTTTCTCACGATCCATGAAGGGGGCGACTGGCAGTCCTTCAATCTTCTCTCGGTCCGACTGTAGACAGAACTTGTAAGGTTTTAATCGAAGAAAAACGAGCACCAATTGTACTAAGGGGCGTAACTCTAAAGTAACCTTAACACCAACCTCAGACCATAGTTATTTGAGTGATTTTCTTTCTCGGTGTTAGATGTGGGCTGTTGTAGTTCATAATGAAAGAAACGACATCTTACCATTCAGAGTTTGGGTTGTATCTGTCATATGGCAGTATACAGGGCATAAACGGTTCCATAAAACAGACCCGACACAGGCCTATGCTGGGACTGCCTGGGACTTGAGTACATATATACAATCTTGTCTCCTTAACTTAGCCTTCTTAATCAAATCATTACACGAATCTATAAGACTGCTTAAAACTGCCCCATGCTAATATAGCTAATGAAGTGATTACCTTGATGTCAGGTGGAAACAGGATGGGTGTGTAAGAACACTGACCACGTCTTGTAACAGCAGAGTGCCCTAACAACTGGTTATGAACGTAATTTGCATCTATTATCACTCCATTTCCCCTATCTACGTCCCGCTCTTGTAATAGAAACCATTTAGTATCAGACCTATTGTGGACCAAAGTATGTAATGTTATTTGAACAGAATGTAGTTTTCTGATTTATATATACCACGAGGTTCTTAAATTGCTTTTGGCATAATTATCGTATGTTAGGCGGCTGTCTGTGCAATCATCGGACGCAGCGATGTATGCCTTGCCATTGTTAAGACAACGATCATTTAATATAGTTCGTTATCGTTTTATCGATCATGACCCAAATCTGAAATTATCAGGCACTGGCGTTGTGGTGCGTACATAGTTCTTTGACCCGTGTTATGTATATAGTGCTATTTGTAATAAACACATCGATGAACGAACTTCGAACGTACCATGAACGGAAGGCATACATCGGGTTTGATCGCAAGTAAAGTGAAAAATATGAGATTAAATATGTTGACTCATGTTGTAAGTTTAATTAAAAACTGAGCATTTAATTATTGGGGAAGCTAATTTCTGTCACAGAGAGAGAGAGAGAGAGAGAGAGAGAGAGAGAGAGAGAGAGAGAGAGAGAGAGAGAGAGTATTTGTTTATACATTACATAATGTTTGCTTTATGTGAGTTATTTAGCGAATTTTTCCAATGTTGATGGAATTGATTAATTAGAGTTTGTTTTACAGTTAGCTTTAACCATGATAAATTTGGGAATGTTTGGTTTAACCATATGTAATTGAGACCAGTTTCTTGAAAAATATTCTTTATATAGTCTAGTAATTTATACTTATAGTTTCTTAATAATTTAGTGTTTTTCATTATGTAAAAGAGTTTGTAAGCTAATTTATTTGGATACGATAAGAGTGTTCCCCAGTATGTAATTATTCTAACTTTAATTATGATATTTAATGGATATCGGCCTAGTTCCCCATACACCATATAGTTGGGAGTAGACTGTTTAATATTAAGTATAAATTTACAAAATTTTAAGTGGAAACGTTCTAATAAATCTATGTTTTCATACCCCCAAACCTCCGAACCATAGAATACAATGGGTTGAACTGGTTGGTCAAATAATTTTAGCTGGCAGTCTAAGGGTATTTCAAGTAATCGAATTTTGCGTGATCATATAATTTGTTAATACCCTTACAAAATAGACCATTATTACTAAAGAGTATGCCCAGGTATACGAACTCTGGGACTAGACCTAGGTATGTATTATTTATTTGTAGGATGATTTAGATTTTCCTTTTGAAAATGTGATTACTTTAGTTTTGGGAATGTTAACTTTTAGTTTCCACCTTTCACAATATTCAGAAAATATGTTTAATGCTAGTTGTAAGTCACGTGGTTATTTTTGCATAGAGGGGATTAATCGGACTAGACTAATAAGAGAACTAGTAATTAAATTAACTCAAAATGTGACACTCGGGGTATAAAAGCGACACTTCGTAATCCGATTCGTTCCTGCTGGATGTACAAGGGAGTTGCAACCAATGGATCTCTCAGTGAATGGAGCATTTAAGACCAGCATGAAAGAAGAGTTTTCGCAGTGGTATGCTGATACAATCAGTGACAACCTGGCATCGGGAGGGGAGAGTCTCTCGTCTCCTATTGACTTAAGGATCAGCTTGCTAAAGCCCCTTCACGCCCAGTGGATGATTAACACCTTTGACACTCTTTCTAAAGACAAAGCGTGCATCAGGCGTGGTTGGCATTTGGCAGGACTTGATTAAACTTCCGATTAATTGTCTGGCAATTACTAGTAATTAAGCAACTATTGTGCTATTCTGTGCTATACGAAAATAATATGTATTTATTTTGGGCATAATGATAATGTTCATGAATCATTAATTTTGAATATGTAACTGTTATTTGTCTTGAGGAAGATAGTGTATTTGATGTATGACTGACATAAAC
>JAUTBT010085357.1:0-11670 GCA_032361225.1 Lepetodrilus schrolli | reverse complement strand
GTTCGATTCACTTTACTATATATTCTTCCACATATCATACAATAAGACAGACACTTGCAAAGAATTATTTAATTTATGCAACCATACGTATTTACAGTACATGGTAAGGGACGTCACTCGTGCCTATTTTCCCTTTACGTGTATCATATAATAAACTACAGATAAACGAAAGTGTTTATGATACATACAACAAGTCTAGGGCAACTACGTACTTGGGCAAAGTTAAGCTTGCATTTTCTCACATACCTTCAAAAACATCCACTCCCGCTTCCAAATACTTTGCTGCATTTCTACTCGGGACTATCACTCCACGATTCCTGCCATTCAAGTCGGAAACAGAGAATCTGATATAGTCATACTTCGAAATTTTGGTTCGCATCTCATCCAGAGAATTATCCGCCATGTTAGCTGGCGGCAAACAATCACGTCAGCTGTGCAACAATAACAAATAACATTCAGTCCAGATGTTCGTCCAACCGGAACCAAACAAACGCGAAGTCCCGGATCAACAGTCAACAGGTCAAGGCAATGTTGTAACGCAACATGCAATCAAACACGGAGTTTATATTTTATATGTGAAAACACGGTCGCACGGGTATATCCATTTACAATGTAATTATTAACAAAGCGTAGGCTTGCCCAGCATTATCTGTAGGTCTAACTGCTGGGCTTGTGCACTCGTTGGTATAATAGTTGATGTTAAGTAATTGAACTGAAGATCCATAATAAAGGCTGAAAGGCCTTTTCTAAAGAAGATATCTCATTATTTTTTCATATATGTATATTAATATATACATACACATCATAAGTCAAGCGCCACCCAATATTATTGAATGAAGGCGCTGTTGTAGCTTTGACAAAACTATCGCAGGGTAATACTCGGTTCAGGGATGCTATTACCCGATAGACAAGAACAAACACAATACATAGTGATGCCAGTTGTATTGATTCCACCAATACATTAAAGGAAAAACAATAGTGTGAAAGAACACATTGTCAGTGTGTTATGAACTTGGAATAACTTTGATTATTTCGTATAGGTAATGGACATCAACCGTCTACAGTAGGTGCCAGGTAGACTCTTTATATTATGGGACCACGAGGCTAATGCAAGACAGAAAACTCAGTAGCGTGTGTAAGCACCATGGACATTGATTACTGTTTGAACCCTGCGTCGCATATTGAGGACAAGTCTTCGAAAGGGTATTTGGGGCAAATGGTTCCACTCCTCATGCAGTGCAGCTTCTAACTGTGCCAGAGTTTGAACTGAGGGGTCTCGACGCCTGATATCCCGACCCAAGATGCCCCAAACATCCCCACAGAAAATGGGATGGGATGGGATTTTGGTGGCGCTTAACTTATGAGGTGTATACATGAAACTACGGTATTTTATTGTTGTGTAACGACTCCCGCCTGCAAGATAAACATATTATTACGGTGTTGTTTCCAAGGTGTGATACGAAGACCAAACAGCAACACACATTCAAAATTAGATTGTGTAGATTCTATACAGTATTAATGATTTAGTACATGTAACGACTACTATTTAGCATAGTATGGAAGTAGAAAGATAATAGAACTTTCAACATCATTCCGAAAATGATAACTAAAATTATCCATTGACCTGAATAAATAATAATATAGCACTATGCGCTTCGAGTATGCATTAGCATAGTCGTCAATTAGAGAATAACCCACGAGATAAGAGTGATTACGGAATGAAAGTAATGTTCACATGCGAGCTTCAGCGAGGAACTTTGAACATTAATTTCACGAGGGACATATTTTCCGTAACCACTCGTATCGAGTGGGTTACACTAATTTATCCAATATATAAGAGAACCTCTACAGTCTCTTTTGATATCACCCAGTAATATAGAATCCTTGTCAGCAGTAGAATAACTATGCAAATGTGTAATTCTTGAACAATCTGTGAAGTTGTTAAATGTTATCTACAGTAGAATAACATTGTGGTCCTACTGACGTTATTATCTCCTGTGGGAGCCAGTATTGGGTGATAAAATCATGTTCATGTAATAAACCTGTTGGAATGTACAGCTAAGGTCTAAGGGAGATAACTGATATGATGTTACGGATTGGGTCCCCTGGTGTGGGGAATAAATGTGTCCGTTTATTCAACCTAGAGTTCCCGTCTTGTGTTGGTACCGAACGCCGGGATGGCGACGAGGATGCGATCCTGTGTTGGCACATGTACAGGAGTATCTCTTGCGTGGGTGGCCATCTAACAATACCACAAACTTGGCTGCTTACCAAGTGACGAAGGATGAACCGAGTGTCCATGGCTGTGGGCTGCACGAGTTGGCATTCCTCCAGATGACTGACTTGCATGCAGCACATCCAGGCATTAACAGAATGAAGGGGCTTGCTAAAACCAAAAGTTATGTTTGGTGGCCAGGCATGGACAAAGACCTGGAGCATCTTGTCCACATGTGCAGCACTTGTCAAGAACATCAAAACGCACCTGTGGCTGCACTGCTGCATCCATGGGAATATCCTGATGGTCCATGGAAGCGGATCCATGTGGACTATGCAGGCCCTTACAAAGGTGAAATGCTATTGGTGATTGTAGGTGCTTTTTCCAAATGGATTGAAGTTGCCATCATGAAGCAGACAACTTCAACAGCTACGATCCAAGAGCCGATGGTCCAAGGCAGATAACTGATGTTATGGATTGGGTCCCCTGTTGTGGGCAATAAATATGTCCGTTTATTCAATGTGGAGTTCCCGTCTTGTGTTGGTACCGAATGCCGGGAACCTAACAAACCATTGAAAACTGCCGACAAACAGCTTTATCGAGAGAGCGAACTCGCAGTCGAAACATGTACATTTCATTATACCCATCGGACCAGTGTCTACTCCTTCGTTTAACTTATTTCATACAGTAAAGCAACAGACCAGATATTCATAATACTCGGGATAATAATCAATTGCAGCAACAGCTGCAGTGTATTGTGCAAAATTAATCACCATACAAGCCTTTTCGTACATAAATTTAGCTTTATATTGCAACAAAGAATGTTTGAAATATTTATTTTGTAAACCAGTTTAAAGACATTTCTATTTACAGCCAGATTGCTGACATAAGCTTTAATTACACTCGTCCAGACGTCATTCTGCTGTAAACCACTTTATGGGTGAATTCGTTTTGCTGTACCAGATACAGGAATGCATTAGAATGGGAAATAATGCATCTGGTATCTAGGCTATGATCAGGTTTACGAGAACAACCCAGGATCCTCAAAATCCATGGGAGATTCTCATCAATGTAGACATTTCACGTTTTGTACTCATGCCTTCTATCGAAAATTTGGAGAATAATGCTATAAAAGTTTTTTTCCTGTAATTTACCATACACGAGGGAAAACTTTCAAGGTTAGCAATGTTCAAGGTTAGACATAAATCGATTTCAAGGATTAATTTTTATGGCACTTATTTTTAAAAACCTGTAAAGTATGGCAATAATTTTGGACAAATTGCTACCTTGCCATCACGTGAACAGTACATGCACTCTTTTAGAGTATCAATGCAAAAACTCCCCAAACATTGTTCCAATACCACGAACATAATCTCCTTCAAATACTTCCCAGTATATGCAAGCTGATTGTACTCGATTGGTTTTATTACTATGGCTGGTCACTTGTGATCCAGTCAATATCCTGGGGCCCAAAGTTATGCACAATCGGTCTATTTTGCAATTTGGGCTTGTACATGAACCAATTTTGGTCAAACTAATGCACACAGGAATGAAATGTCAAACGGTTAACTTCCTAAGGGCACTGTGCAACCTTTTTTCTAAATCTCTCTAGATGGTCTAACAAACAAGTTTATACAGCCAATCATATTTCTTCATTACAAGAACTGAAACAGGAGTTGTGTGGTGGATGTGCTCCGTTAGGAGAGAATGGGATTGACCATACTAATCAAACTTCTCAGCAAGACATGCATACAACAGGTGTCAACTTTGTATAACTTGTGGATTGAGGCCATCTCTATACGAGGATTGTCAATTCCCTGTGCGTACCAATTAACTTCAGAATAACAGTACACAATACACTTCACTCTTGTAAGATTTTAATTCGTCTTTTGAACCCTTTCTAACAAAGGGCAATTGTTAAATATGTACCTGTACAGCAATCAAAACGTTTCCGGGTGTAATATTTTACAACTTTTGCTACAAACATTTCATGGACTGATGGAAGCAGCTTCATCCGAGCAGCCTTATTTCCCTGTTGGTAGGACCTATTACCTGCAAACACACTTGTGTATGAAATATGATTCACGGATATCAAAACGCTCTTGGTCTTTTGTCTAGTGTCTATAGTATCCTTAAAAGGCGAACAGCAGAAGGAAAGCCATCATCAGACAGAACAGACCCATTGCTTCGGACAAAGCAAATCCCAGAATGGCATAAGAGAACAACTGCTGCTTCAGTGAAGGATTCCTGGCATAACCAATAACTAAGCTGCCGAAAACACTTCCAATTCCCGCTCCTGAAAAGTAAACAAAACTGAAGTTAAAAATCGTTTCATATGAATTCAGGGTTGTAAATAATTTTCCAAGCAAAACTATTATGGGGGCAACCAAACGTACAACCAACCAATATTTAAATTTAACATCTAACCCCTATCAGATTTTAGTTTACTTGTCTTGCGGCATTTATCCAAGAGTATGCACCTTTAGCTGAAAGCAATTTTCTAGTTAATGCCACAATTTGCAAATACCTTCAACTCTGCAATTCAGTAAATTACATGCAGATCGATATTGAGTAAATTAGTTACATGTTATATATCCATTCTAGGATAACTATGTAAATGTAAACTATGCCGGAGAAAGAAAAGTAAAATGATAAAAGGGAAGTAACTCATAATCACTATACACAGGGAGGGAAGGCTGAAGTTATTACCAGAATTTCGCTGTGGATTTGTATGGAGTAAGGACAAACAATAAGAGCAATTCTATAACAGAATAAACTTCCCGATATTCATAGTCCTGTTATTTTTTTATTGGGCTAGAACAGCTTTTAAGATATATTTCAAGTATTATGCCATCGATTCATTAGTTCCAATGAGTGCAGGTTTATTGCAACACGATGTGCCTGTAATCATTAAACCATGTAACCATGACAGTAGCACTGTAGCAAGAGGTCGATTGTTGATTTAGGGTTTAACGCCACTTTCAAGATTTGTTCACTCAATCATGGCTTGCATGCATACGTACTGCTTGTACTAGTCTGGATTTCCACCAGTATTTATAGTGCTAGCTCACTTGGAATATCACATGCCGCAGATAGAACATAGATACCCCACTTACACACGGTATACCGATTTTGGTATGACAAGACCAGGGATCGAACCCACGACCGTCTGCACTCCGGGCCGACGCTCGAACCATTACGCCATGGAACCAGCTGTAGCAAGAGGAAATGAGCTACTAATGATAGATAACCAAGTATAGCCGAGGTTTGACTGACATAATTGGATACACTACCTGATCCTGCTACTCCCACAGTGGCAGCTCCAGCTCCAATGTACTTGGCAGCCTGATCGATATCACGTTGTACAACACTCGTTTGAAATGTCCTAATCTGAAACCACAAACAGCATGAAAATTATAAACACTTGGTAACCAGTAAAGTATGAGATAGTAGTAGTAGTGTTGCATCCATTTGGATTTGGCATTTGTGAAGAATAGACCAGCCAACAATATTTCCATTGATAAAGTTTGAGGATAAGTGATACAGATCAATACTAGATTAATATCCATAGAAGTAAGTTTATCAAGGGTATGCCACTGACAGCAGACTCAAAACTAGCAAATTTCAACAAATGTGTCCATATACTGCACACATTTGTAATTGAAAATTCAGGGTCAATTTTCTAGCAAGCCAAACAAGGTATAACAATCCAATTACCAGAAATAGTGTGAAACTTTAAAAGCAGCTAGTCATGAGCAATAGTTAACACAATATTTGGTCCTATGTCATAACTTTTGCCCATATATTTCTGTGAGATTTTAAAATCACCATTATGGCTTGGTCAAATATTTTATTCTAGGACAATTCAAACATTACGCAAATAACTTCAAACCATGTGCACACAAAAGGTTAAATACACTACCTGACTGATTATTGATGATACATTGTTATTTACGGGGGTAATGTTGAGAGCACTGACACCTGTGTAAGATGAAAGATTTGTGGAAGTTGTCTGTTGTGGGATCTGCTGAAAAAGTACAAACACATTCATTATTACAAAAATTACTAATTCACTACTGAAATAATTACATTAGTTTTATAATTTGTAAAGGCATACAAATGCAGTAACCTAATAATTGTACAAACATTATCGCTTAAATTAAGAGCTGCAACGTTTCACCGACGTATTCAGTACACCGAATATTGACCATTCACGAACTGTGTTCATTATTCGGCACACAAATACTTGATTAGTTATTCGCATATTTTGTTTTACGTGACACAAAAGGATATTCATCAAGGTTTATCACTCTTTCTAATGTTTAGTAGCAGTATTGAGCATTTTAAGATTGTTAGAACAGATTCTCTAACAATATACAATATACAAATCTTTATTTCAACTTGTAACAAATTAGTACCCCCATTGATGAGAATGTTGACATTGGGAAAAGTTCCATTTCTTGAACATCTTAAACTTTTGTATCAACACCGATTGTCAGCTGATTAAGCATTGAATCTACTTGCTTAATTTAATGGGTTTTTTCCATATTCATATTTGGCACCACATTCATTATACATATAGGATTCGCCTACTAGGTGTATTTATTGCAGTTTTAGCTTAAATACTTTATTCAACCACGTCAACCTAGACATAGAACGTAAAACATTACAAGAGCACTAGTAAATAAAGTTACAGCATGACAACTATATTAAGGCATGGGTCAACAACTAATTCATTACACATGACTTATGATTAAATAACCCATAAATAGTTAAACCTCTTCAGTTATAATCTTCCAAGCCGGTGTGCATTTTGGAAACATTGTTAGCAGGTTGGAAATATTGTTATTAGGTTGGAAACATTGCTGACAGAATAGTTCCTTAATTCAATCCTGTCACATAGTATACTACTTTGTATCACACTACTTTGTATCACACAAGACAAAAATCGACAAATTATCTGTATATAATTCATCTTATTTACATTTGTGTTAGTATTTAGACTTAGCAAGTTTCTTCCATTTGATCTTTAATAACAAAGATAACTATAAATTATTCACAAGTCTACGTACTTCACCATTTACTAATATGCTGCCCAAAGGCCTCAATACACCACGGCTCCCGCTGGAGATCTGAAATGAAACAGTTGTATATTACATGAGTATAATATCTTAGATAGTATTTATCACGATATCCAATGCAACAGTCTTGATAGTGACTGATAACATATTGAAATTCTAAGAAATGCTAAACATTCAATAGATCTAGACAAATAAAATAGGTCAATATTTAATAATTATTCAGTAAACTGGAGAGTATGCAAAGAATATAGTTGTTGTTGTGAAACTTAAGGCATTAAAAAATCAATACATTATGCATTGACCATTGCTTAGCTTTGTTATAAAGTATAATAAAGTATTATTCGGGATATTCTTCAAGGGCATTCCCAAGATATACAAACGAGTGACGTCAGAAACCTCACTCTGAAAATGCCGGTCGAGGGACGAAGGTCATTGGGACACTCGATAATGATCACATTTTATCCATTATCATTGCATCTCAAATATTAGTGCAGTCGTTATGATTAGTTTCATAGACCTACCGAGACTTCTTAAAGACTTCTTAAGCAAAACATATCACAATGAGGGAGGAACTGCTGAAGTAAGAAAACATGGCGACATTCTCAGATGCATACGAGTCGCTTCATGACAACCAAACATAAAATCAAACAGACAAAACAGTGTCAATTACACTAAAAATATATTTAGATACTGACCACTGATCGTGCAGCCGGGTGGAAGAACCTCGCGCAAGCAAACATTTTGACAGTAGACCGTCTTGTTTATAGGCCTGCAAAACACCGGTAGTAGAATGCACAAAACTCTTCAACAAAAAATAATATGTGCTGTTGCACAAATGCTAAGAACTAGCAAATTATAACTCCAAAATTGTGAAAAAGTAATAACAGATTAATATTAAAAGTGTAAATGTTCCGATGACATGTACAGATGAGCAATACAAACGGATTCTAACCACACCGACAACCTACACAGCATTACACTTACCCAGAGGTTAATGAAGGAGACCGATAGTGCGCATGCGCGTTACGTTTTCGCTATCGCAACAAATGAATTTTTATAAACTATCAATTTTAATCATGTCAATAGATTGCAATCACATTTTAATAAATAAATAAGACGAGATATTCATATAAATATAAATAAAATTATATGTTATACTAATATTAATGGAAATGAGGCTGCAGGTACTCGCGAGCTAATGGCGGTGTTCCTGGTAAATAATTGTACATTTCCAGGTTGTGGATTGACATTTACTTTGCTTGCAGACTTAATTCAGCACATTGAAGATACGCATATAGGTACTACGAGTCCGGTGTG
This sequence comes from Lepetodrilus schrolli, assembly GCA_032361225.1. NCBI lineage: Eukaryota > Metazoa > Mollusca > Gastropoda > Lepetellida > Lepetodrilidae > Lepetodrilus > Lepetodrilus schrolli. The sequence continues at coordinate 3,057 of JAUTBT010085357.1, read as the reverse complement.
CTGTACAAACGTGCTGATGTAGCGTAGATAGAACCCGATCTGCAGAAATGGCATACAGATTCTGCTTTGTTTACATTTTCCTTCAGGCATGGATGACGCACGTGCAACTTCCCGCGAACTGTCAGATTTGACATTTCTTTGATTTTGATCCTAATGTGTAAATTTTATTTTACTTGTCCATTATATTGATAAATGTCATCGTACTCAGTCTACGAGACTGTGAACTATATACATTAAAAAAAGGATATTCACGTTATAAACAGTTACAATTTTACTTAGAAAAACAACATTTTTTGCCAAGTTATTTAATTGTACTTGATCCGGGTTTAACTTTGGTACGATCATTTATTAGATATACAGAATGTATTACTTAACAAGAATACAGATCTACTTGTTGTATATACTAATATGAATCAAGGCAAAGCCTTGAGTTCTTGCGAAGATGGTCACATAATACTTTATCCAAAATATTAGATTGTCCGATGATTCGGGCTTCCGCATCCAATCGGTTAAAGCTTGCAACCAAAGTGCTAAACTAACAGTGATTTGCTTCGTTAATCCGACCAATTGCTCATGCCAATCAAGTCATATTTGTGTACTCAAACTCGTGAGAGGCAATTCAGGAATAAATTTATAGACCTAAATTGTTTGTTTTGTTAACACATGTCATTTTGTTAAAACGTGTCACTTGATTTGAAACAGCCTGTTTCTCAGACAAAATATACTCACAGTGGTACATACATGCTTTGTTGCTGGGTTTTTTTTAAAAGTATCATTTATGAACACATTTTCTAAATGTCATTCTAAAGTAATGACAGAATGCAGATCCAAAGTATGGCATCTAGATGTCAAGTAACTAAAAATATATCACTAATGAAGTACAACCTACCTAGGATTTAATACTATTTAAACCACTATTCATTTAATCAAGTAGGCCTACTTTACCAGTTTACTGAAAGAAAACTGAAGAATGTTAGATTTCAGCGTAACAGGTTTTGTTGCTGTTGTTTTTTAAAGTAGCATTTATAAACGCATGACATTTTGATTTCTAAATCTCGAAGACAAGACCAAGGATGATAACTGCATTGCCACTTTACAGACATCGCATCCTATCAATATCGCATCAGAAAGGTAACTTTTGTGAACATTGATGCCGGGCCCCCGGGGCGGTATTTGAACCTGGAACCATTGTCTCTGAAGTCCAACGTTCGACCACTGCACGACCCCCCCCCCCCCCCCATACCCATGTAAACAATTGTGAAGTAATTACACAACCATTGTTTTCTATTTTCCGTTGTTTTCAGATAATGATCCACGTTCTCTGGAGAAACAGGAACTACAACAGCCATCCGCGTTAGCACTGAGTTATGTCTTGAGGTTGGTTTGCATTAAAGTAATTAATGGAGTTAAAAATGCCTTCAAGATAGCATTTAATATGCACACTTAATACTAACAGTATATGTATTAGCTGTAACTTGTATTAGTTTTGCATTTTTGACCATCTACAACACATTTTAGCTATCATTTGCATAGTTAACTATTCAGATTTTGTTTAACACTGATCAGGCGAACCCAGCATAGCCATACTCTGAAGTTTGCCATCACCATATTATTATGATCCTAATGTTAAACCATAAGCTTAAAATTTCATGCAGCTATTTATGCTGCAAATCTAACATGTCTAAGTGAGTTTTATTACTGTATATATCATATGTAGAATTATCATCATCAGTTGCTTGGGAGGAACAAGTTTCAGGTTAGGCAACTGGTGCAAATATCATTCTCTGCATATGTTACGTATAAATGTTTCAGATTTTTCACTGAGGCAGCCAAGAAGGAAAATGCTGACCCGTTCAAGAAGCGAGTTCGGCCTCAGTCCCCTGCTATGTCCCTTCCCAGTAGTACTCCAACAGGTAACCATAGCAACACAGCTCATTGGTGTATATCCATATTGCAAGACCGTATTATAATAATAATAATAATAATAATAATAATAATATTATTATTATAGTGTAATACACTTAAATTATGCAGACGCGCATTACCATGCAAATGCAAAAATTGACATTCGTGAGAATTAAATAATGTGCATTTGGAATATTGCTTTTTAAAAATATACAATTGAAAGAAATGCACCACGTAAGTAAAAGAATGCTAATTAACGTACACAATGGTGACTATAAATGTAACCAGTTGCAAAGCCTAATTAACCTATGTACTTGGAGTGTCAAATAATATTGCAGCTAGCCTCTAACTCGGGGTTGATGAATGGATGATAATGGTGGATGGATGATGATAATTGATAAGTGATGAATGGATGGAAAATAGATTGGTATGGAAGATGAATGATTGGTTCATAGAATGGTGATGATAGATGAGTAAATGACTGGATGATAAATGGATGAATTATTCATGATGAAGGATGATGTTCATAATGATGATGATGTTAATTATAGATGATGGTTCTATTAATTTTAAATGACAATGATTCTATTAATTTTATATGATGATGATTCTATTAATATATATGATGATGATTCTATTAATTTTAAATGACAATGATTCTATTAATTTTATATGATGATGATTCTATGAATTTTATATGATGATGGTTCTATTAATTTTAAATGACAATGATTCTATTAATTGTATATGATGATGATTCTATTAATATATATGATGATGATTCTATTAATTTTAAATGGTGATGATTATCATACTTCTAATGATGCTGTCTGCAGGCAGTGAAGTAGATGAGGAGGAAGTGCGTAGCGATGACGATGAGGACAGCAACGACTCGTGGACCACACAGGAGGAGTTTTCTTCCGATACAATACTCAGGTTTGTCAATGTTTGTGTATTGTATCTTGTCGTGATTGTACCTGGCAGATAAATATGTCCACTCAGGTACATTACATTAGTTTTAGAGAGACATGGACTTGAATCAGCTTTATCCCATGTCCACAGTGTCACGTGTAATCTGGGGTGCGTTCAATGGAGAATACATATGCATATGTATTCTATGTATTAATACGCGAGCCGTTCAGTGAGCAATAC
>JAUTBT010085356.1:0-11670 GCA_032361225.1 Lepetodrilus schrolli | reverse complement strand
TTCTATATCCCTGTATATTACTGTAATTTAGTTTTTTAATTAACATGTATATATTATGTAGCGCTATGAGCATGCACTACTGGGTGGATATGGCTCGGTATAAATAGCCATTATTATTATTATTATTATTATTATTATTATTATCTAGGACATCACCAGCATTTCCTATGTCCTCAGTGAGAGGAAAGCAACAGACATGTTTTACTGGTGGCTGCAAAGACAAATCCCTGCCCCGGTGTCGACAGCATAGTGATTGTGCTATTTGTGTTGGCACGCAGAGGATGTGGAAGAAACATGACATACGTCATGGGAGAATTGTTTCTAGTTTACTAGTATTCTTCAGATGTTTTCTTGACCCTGATAAGGACCTATTTGGCTATCAACTATGACAGTCAAGCAAGATGTGCATTCGTCTGCTGTTTCTTTTATATTAGTATTACTTAGCATATTGCCTTAGCATACTTGTGTATGCTGATTGATTGCTTATGCAGTGTTTGTTAATGTAAGCATCTGGATAAATCTGTTCCTATCTGTCCATCAGCTGCTCTCCATGGTTCCCTGTCCCATAACGCAGAAACTAGGAGAAGTATTCAGGGCCACATCTCAAACCTGGAAACAGTTGAAACTGAAGCATCAGGTATCTGAACGATTACACGTTTCTATGTCCTCTTTGTCGTGTGTCTAGGAATGACTCTACTATCTGTATCTTGTAGGAGGCATCAATTTTCAAAAGGTTCAGTTCCATTTTTAGGAGTAACAAAGATATTCTACTTGTCTCTTGTCAAATTATGTAGCCGCTATCACTGTCTTAAAAATTCCAGACATTTAAGGATAAATCCCAAGAATCACCAAGATCCTGTTCCATGTCTGATGTGATAGTTTTGCGTATTATATACTTTCTTTGTTCACGACTTGCTAATTATTGTTCAACTCGTTCCATTCCAGCCTCTGTTTAGCTACTTGTCCAATTATACTGGAATTCCCGTCAACAGCAGCAATGTCGTAATGGTGGCTGACGTACTGTTCTGCGAGGTAAGCCTATTTCCCCAGTTCGGCTGACGACACTAACTCCACAAACATTTACTATAATTATACATTGGAAATTTATAGAACACATTTCTATTCTATTGGACATTCACAGAGCACATCCACATATTGTACATTCACAGAACAAATTCATATTCTATTGGACATTCACAGAACACATCCACATATCATTGTACATTCACAGAACAAATTCATATTCTATTGGCCAGTCACAGAACAAATTCTTATTCTATTGGACATTCACAGAACACATCCACATAACATTGTACATTGACATAACTAATTCATATTATATTGAACATTCACATAACACATCACCACGGCATTGAACATTCACAGAACATATCCACATTCTATTGAACATTCACATAACACATCCCCACGGCATTGAACACTCACAGAGCATATCCACATTCTATTGAACATTCACATAACACATCCCCACGGCATTGAACACTCACAGAACATATCCACATTCTATTGAACATTCACATAACACATCCCCACGGCATTGAACGTTCACAGAACATATCCACATTCTATTGAACATTCAGAGAAGACTGATTCACGTTTATGTGTAGCTTGCACACAACATGTCGCAGCCCGACTGGATGGATGTACGGTGGCAGGAAGATTTACTGAAGGTGTTCAACGTTTTCTCAGTGTTTTCGTTTCCATCTCCACGACTACAACAACTGCAAGCAGGTATCCCCAACATCACCATGTCTCTAGTCTACTTGCCATACGCTATCGTCACACCCAGTGGGTTCTGTTCTGTTCGTCATCATCATCTACATATTTTCTACTGGACTACCGCCAAAAAAATGTTTACATCGATTTGCGATATATTCGTAGAAGAGAAATTCCATGGTACCCCTGCGTGAGTATTTATTATTGTCTGTGACAATGTGTACAACAACACTTTGTTATTTCATGTCTCAGGGCCGCTGTTGGACAAGATGCTGTCCAATATAGATGAAAAACTTCACAAAGACCACATCACCACCAAGCTCTATGCATATTCAGCCGTAGGTCGAGTTTGTCACATTGGATAGTTCTTGTGATAACATCATCTGAGATTTAAGGGCTAGCATTGCCATTTCTGAGATTCATAATGCACAGTTATATGGGTAGCTCAACCTTCCTGAGAGTGGACATTCTAGTGTAAGGACCGGATTTGTATTTTCTATTTAAAATAAATGTGTCCACCTGCTCGTACTGAATACAGTCGCGGAAATGAGAGGCAAACAAAACATAATAAAATGTCAATTTATTCAGCTCCAAACTTGATGAATGTCTTAGCTATTGTTATTAAAGAAACCCTGTGGTTCCAGCATGACAGCAATCTCATTGCCTTCCTGTCTGCACTGGGCGTTCACAACGGCATCCATCCTCCATACTGCGCATGCGTCCTAGTGGAGCTTCATCAGACGCACCACGGCGACTACGTCAAGTTCCTGTACAAGAACGAGTCCCACCACCTTCCATATACTTTGCCAGTGAAGGGTACGTTCAACTAGAGAATGGGATAATAATATAGCGCCATGAGCATGCTTTAGAGCGTGGATTTGGCGCAATATTACTATTCACATTATTATTATTACAGAAGATGCAACCTAATAAATCGTAATAGATTTTATATAGACATCTCTTTTATGCCCATGAACATAAACCTTTGGAAATGCCTATATAGCATCCGTCAAATGGATGTTATGTAGGCACTATGGTCTGTGTTTCGAGGATGCCTCTTTGTGAGTTATAAATTCTAATTGTGAATACATGTATTACACAGATGTTAACGTTTGAATGCGGTTTCTTGGATCAAGATGCAGATTTCTTAATTGACATATTACACAATGTTTACTTTCACACTGGACATTTCATTCTATGACAAGTTGATCCAATTATACAAGGTTGGAAATGTCCCTGGATAGTGTCTCGGATGTAAATTGGCTCGAATGTAAATTGATTCGGATGTAAATAATGTTAGCCAAAATATTTCCTCGTGAACAATTGCCGTGCAAGTTAAATTATTGCTAAATAGTAATGAGCATTATATATGATTGTTTTCCTTTGACAGGATGTGTGGATGGTCTGTGTGAATTGGCGTACCTTCACAAATTCCTGAACAATGTTATATTAAAGGCAGATTCTAGACCAGACGCGTGTCACATCTTGAATGATACGGATTCGGTTACCAATGATTCACCCGTCTTCAAATTCAACAGTAAGCAACTATATAGGATAATTCCTTGACATTTATTTACACACAAAAACACCATTTGGGTCACTGTTGTACATTATGTACTTCAGAAAGTATCAGGGTTTTTCTAAGATACTTATGGAAGAAACGATCTTTAATATTTAGTAACAATATGTGTTATAATAAGTATTTTGTTCCAATTGCATACGTCTAGAATATTCACCACCCAATACCACCTCCCACAGGAATTAGACATAATAGCTATCTGAAATTCATGTTGTATTTCTCGTGTGTCCTGACAGGTGTGATGCTGAAGGTAGCAGCAATCATCACGGCTTGCGTGGCTGTGACGGCAGCCGTTAGTTTCCTTGTGTATCGAAGGAATAGCAAATCTAACACTCAGTCGCAGAACTACCGCCACTTAGAGACCTCAGAAACAAGTCTGTTGGCAGACGACAATGAAGAGGAAGAAGAAGAGTTTCTGGGGTGACTACTCTAGTCTGTGCTGTGGCCTGTACTAGTAATATTTAACAGGGGCACCACTGTCTGGACTTGGGTAGGATAACCATGCTATGTATTCATTCCAACTGCGGCTACATGGCACTGCCCAGTCATATAATGCTGTCTTGAATCTGACTGTTGACATCTCCTGAACCCCGGGCATCAAAGGGAAATGCATTCCATTGGATAGTGCCTGATGTTATGAAGGCTGCCCCATACCCTGTCTTGCGAGTTGACGACTCTACAATCTACGTGTTGCTACGATGTGGTCAGTAACCGCAAGAACTAATGACTTGGGACAAAGGGGTAGTCAGTAGACTTTGTGCTTGCAGTAGTATTGATGCTACGTGTCGTTGTATATGGCCAGTGCATCCTCTACAGTGGAAGAACAGTGTGAGTGTAGTTCGAGATGGCTGTTATCATCCTTGTTCATCTGAATGACTCAAGGAATAAATGTCAACACATGCTTGCCTACCAGAGGTTTCTGGATCCATTGAATCCGTCCTGTACCTCAAATAATGTCACATTCTTACAGATTTTCCAGAAAATGTCAGTTACTGTATATCATTCTGTGTAAATATATATATATGTGTGTGTGTGTGTGTGTGTGTGTGTGTGTGTGTGTGTGTGTGTGTGTGTGTGTGTGTTGTGTGTGTTGGTCATGCTCTTAATGTGAAATGTTTCGTTTCGTTTCCATTCCATTTTACAACTATAAAAAGTAGTCCTCTTGTGTATTTGCTTATTAATGATGTCATGATCTAGCGTAACATTTATAATGCCGTAACTGATAGTGTGTATTTTAAAATAGTTAAATACTGTTTAACATCCGCACGCTTAACCAATGACAGTATATTTATTCGAGTCGGTGATTTTACTGTGGTATAATTCTTGACCATACCAGGCCGATTTAAACCAGTTACTTCATATAATGCTGGACCTATCAGATAGTGAGCCAATTATATTAATTTGGTATATTCCTATTTTAATTGAATATCATTTTTATATTGTTAATTATATTGGACCAATACGGAATTTTCTGTAACAACTGTTAAATTGAATTGGACGATAATTAGTCCAATGAAACGGTAGCGTGAAGCAGCTATAAAATATTATTACCACCCCGTTATGTGTGTTCATGCTCACTCTTGATTGTAAGCTATGGACATTTATTTCCAAATAAGTTACAAGTAATATTGAACTACATATTCTCTCACAAGTGAATTTTAAGACTCAGCACATAAAAAGTCAACACTTGATTTGCCATGTGTCGTCGTCACATCCAGTAGGTTCTGTTCTGTTTGCCATGTGTCATCGTCACATCCGGTAGGTTCTCTTCTGTTTGCCATCATCCTTTATACTTCTTGTCCTCTACTGGACTAATGAAAACTTAAATTCTTAAAGGTTTACAATCTGTCTCAATCATGTATGGATTTCAATAATCGTTATGGAGTGTATTTTTGTGACATAAAGGCATTTAGTACACTCACCTGGATATGTTATCGCTTTCATACCGCCGGAAACGGTTAATGTGCAGTTGGATCATATATCGCAGCGTTTCCGTTTAGCTGAAGAATACAATACCGTAAACCTTTACATTATATGAGACATAGACTTGGGCTTTCTGTTGAAGTGATGCAACTCGTAGACATGAATGATACAGTGTCTGAGGTAAATGGATAAACTCGAGCATTGTTTCACCATGTCCAGCATTAACTACCACTTCAGCCGTTCAATTACTAGGATGCCCAACACATAATATGCATAAAATATAAGCTGCAATGTTATAGATAAACATGATAAACTCTATCCTCGAAACGCCATCTAGTATGCCTACTTAACAAGCGTCAAGTGGTTGAAGTAGGCATAAAGGTTATGTTTCGAGGAAGGTACAACCCAGACATATACGGTGTTCAGACAACACCATCAGGATCCCGTGCACCGGAAGTGGGTCCTGGGTCTTGCCGTGGTATAGTTATTGTGGGTTCTCCTCCCACTTCTGGGATAACTTTGCGATAACGTTGAAGTGCATGGGAAGCGACGTAAAATACCAGATCGTTCATTCATCCTGACATGCAACGGTCGCTTTATTTTAGAACATTGTGATGCAAATTAGAATGGCTCCTAATGCATGCATAGCATTAATGACGCTATTTCCTAATAGTTTTATAACTCATAACAGATAATTGCATCCTTGTTGCAAGTTATACATAGTTATACCTCTTTCGAATCTCATAAAATACTGTAAATCAGGAAATTAATGCGTCCCTAATTTTATTCGATTTGGTCTTAAAGTACAGAATGTATTTAATGCGTATGAATTTAATGCGACCACAACCCAGTTACATTTTCGCATTAATATCATGCTCGCATTAATTTCCTGATTTACAGTATGTGACAAATTCAAAATGTGTACACGAATACAGTCATACATGACATTGAATCAAGGAACTTCAGTTTTCTTATACACGATCATGTGCTCAACGGCATTCTTTAAACAACTGAACGGATTATTAAACCAACAATAACGACACCTTTAAACATGTTTTATTGTCTGCGTAAGAACCCACGTATGTCGATAGCCCTTGAATTAATAGAGTGAACGACATTCCTCGGCGTATGTGAACCAGAGTAATTTGGAGACGGCACTCCATATCTGACCGTAGACACATTACTATGTGTAGGCCACTCCTAACATACTGTACACATACATATACCTACACCCCAGCGGGTGCCATATTCCACGTACTACCCCCCCCCCCCTTTTAACGATGTAATAACACCTTTAACGAGGAATGTTTTTTACTTGCATAAATGACACGGTGCCCTCGCCCCCACGCAAACAATTGTCTTTTTATTTTTTATTGTTGGCGTTGAAAGCATCCTGGGGGTCACCCTTACTAAATGTACTGAGTATGACACCAGTGAATTACATCAAATACACATTCAATGGCAACCCAAATATATTACAATTTTACAAAACTAAACATATTACATCCTAAAAAAAACAACAAAAAAAACAAAAACAAAAAACAAATATATTAAAATCCTACAAAACCAAATATAATACAATCTTATAATATTATATATTGTATTAAATATATTATTCATTTAGTCAAACACGGTCTTAACTCATAAAACACCCAAATCCAGTCAAGGAATGTCAACGCCATATATTCCAATAACCTCATATGGACAATTACCTTCTTTAATTTAGATCCATTCACAAATATTCGCAAAGTTTTCACTGGAATTCCTGCACCGGTTGACCTCTGCATACCTATATGCTGACATCAAAGCTACCGCCCACACATGTTTATATATATATATATATTCAATTTTAATTTAGCAAGGTCCAACTCATTTTACAATTGTGTGTAATCTGGCTTGCGTGTGCGCGCGTATTTTACGTGGTCGTTGTCGAAAATGGGGGAGGGTGGGGAGTGAGCGAGGAGGGTGATAAAATATAGATGTAAGTTAGTGCAGTATAACGTTTCCTCATGCCATACCTATGATATAGTTACTATAGGTACTAGTATGTGACAGAATTGGGGTGAGGGTGTTTCATAATTATGAAGTCACACATAGTGTAATACATTTTAAGGTAGGTCTAATTTGATTGTACAACTTAGCACACGAATTGTTATGTTAAGTAATAATGTAAGACTTCTGGTGATACGTAGTCAAAGAAGTATAATTTATTCATGAATATTGCACGTGCATGCTGACTAAACTTGAAAACGTGAGTGTTGTAAGGTGGGCAAAATAAAGCAACAAACCTTTGGTCAAACATATTTTCCCTGAAAATATACGTTTAATTTGTCTACACACATATTATTTGGGGCAACTGGCAACATTTTCCGCATGTCCCACTGGTTTTCGATATTTTCATAGTTTTTCAAATTTTCGTATTTTTAATATTGTGGATCCGGTATTGCGAAATAGATCTACCGGTGTTTTAAATAGTTCCCCCCGGAGATTATATTCTATTCTATTTATTTTATTCGCTTATGTGTTGTCTTTAATTATGCCGTCCAAATAATATCACTTGAAACTCTACTTTAAAAAAGGCGTTCGTTGCATTAATACACTTTTTGAAAAATTGTAACTTTAAAAAAATGTAAACAAGAATCGTTTTTAATCGAAAAAAATTGTCACGAAACGTCTTTGACAAGGACCAGTTTTGTTCTAGGGATCTTCGAGAAGATTATTTCATCTTTTTCATAAGCCAATGTCGCAGTTTTCAATGACCCCAGTCTAATACGACATTGCAAGGTGGATATCTCCCGAACACCTTCCTGGAAGTACTCAATGGTACCACGTGAGGTGGTTCTCAACATTCGGGAACACTAAAGTAGTTGAGACTAATCTAATATTTGAATACTTATGTTCATTTGAGCGCGGGGGTTAGTCACCAGTGGGATCTGACTTCTATGTCTAGTTAATGGCTAATTTAACAGCAGTTTACTGTATGAAAATAGTGTAGGGAGAAGCTATATATAACCCATGTTTACAATAACTTACACACGGTGAAATATTCAGAGAGGCGAGAATTGTGATAATGTTATACTTTAGTTATTGTTCGTAATCGTTCGGGATGGGGCCACCACCCTTCCCCCACCCCCCTCGTGAACGGAAAGTGACATGTACAGTCAAAGGGTACTTTGTTTCCATACGACATTTATATGTGGCGACCATATTTCACGTGGGTGGCCATTTGCATACAGTAATAACATTTTTGACCTCTCATCGTCTTTTTTTTATATTCAATATAATTTATGTTAAACAAAACCACACGATGAATTTATGATTAGGTATATAGGAGAGTGTAGACAGTGTTAGTGATATAGAAATATTGACCCCAAAACACGGACTAATCTGTACCAGAATTTAAAAAATAACGTACTTTTCTTAATCTTCACCATTATTCTCAGAAAGTCTGGATGTTAAAAAGTTGGCTTCAGTTTCCTAACTTAGTCATTAGGCCCCCGTTTCACAACGACATCCTAAATTTAGGAGCTCCTAATTTTATGACCCAGTTTATCACCTCCTAAGTTAGATGCCGATTTAAGAAGGGATACGACTTGTGACGTCGTCGTGAAACACTTGTTACAAGATGACAACACTTAGGACTGGTTTAGGAGCTCCTAAATAGTTAGGAGGCCATTGTGAAACGGGGGCCTGGTGATATAGTGAGATGAAATTTGCAATTAGTGAGAATTTACAATTATATTATTTTTATTCCAGCGGGCATACAACTGAACACGGACAACTATCAGCAGGCTATGAAGCTATGTAAATATGCCACCAGTGCTCTCCAGTATGAGGACCCTACAACTGCCATAGAAAACCTACAGAAAGCATTGCGTCTTCTCACCACAGGGCAACAGAATTAAAGGGGTGACCACTCTATTTCTTGCTTATTTAGGATTTAATGTCCACTGTAACTAATTTAGTCGACGGAAGTGGCACGAAGTTGGGTTTAACTTAAGCCCTGAAATATATTTCTTCCAACATGCTAATTATCATACTGGACCAGATTTTTTAATCGTCACAAATGGGTGAAAGATTCCCGCAGCGACATTAAACTCCATAATCACTCACTCACTAGACCAGATTTAGCATCAAATATACTGGATGGCAACTTGTACACATTTTCTTGCCCCAATCTCTCAAACCAGATCTTCATGCAAATATGCTGATTGTACGTATAAATATTTAAGTATATTGATGGGTGAATTAGAAATCTAAGGAAAGATAACTCTAGTGGTAACTAAGTCAGAATATAATATAGCTGATTGAACAGTGTTGTATAAATCCCTGTACAGTTCAAGCCTAATAAGCAGGTATGACATGCAGGTATGATAATAGTTCTCTAGTCCGTATTCTATGGAAAGTCGAGACTATAATGGCGTTTCTTTTTTCAAGTTTGGTGCGCACCATTTAAAGTACTTCCGGCAGCTAGATTACTTTATTTGCAAGCTACCAGGCAAATTCCTAGCTGCATGGGCGGTATCTGGTGACTGGCACATTTCGGCTGACAGAAGTGAGCCAGATTTGCACTCTCGCTGTCATGTGACATGTGCTCGCTAGCTATCTAGCTGCTTTCTGAAACATCAAGCAGCCATAATATTCCCGATGTCAAATCTGTATTCCAAGGGAAGTTACTCTATTTTCCAAGGGAAGCTACTCTAGAAATTATAAAGGAAGTTACTCTATATTCTAAAGAAAGTTGCTCTATATAATGTAAAGGAAGGTACTCTTGGAGTAATCAATGCCGGACTATAGGGTCCTAATAAAGTCTTTGTGTGTAACTTGTCTGTTGCGACTGTGAACAACAGTGACAATATTCTAAGCAAATAAAGATTGTGTGTAACAACAAGGGGGTCATTGAGTATGGCCTCAGACTACAATTATTCATTTCCTGGTCGACCAACTTGTGGAAGTGACGTCAGAAAACATAGTCCTCTATTAGATGGGCTGTGGCTTGCTTGCAAGTACAGTTTTTGCAGATTTTTGCAGGTGGAATGGCAGATGAGACTACATAGTATCTGTAGGAAAGCTTCATTTGACCCATGTTTGCATAAAAGTGTTCTCTGGCCCTGTCGGCGGATGTGTTAAGTTCAGCCATTTGGAGTGCAAATTTATGGACACTGACCATGACCTTGTTTACCCTAGCAACATCTGGAGATTGAATAGGTTTAACCCCCCCCTCCTCCAAATTTCAGCAAATGTCCAGTAGAACACTATAGAATCAGGCATTACAAAAATATTGTATGCACCATATATTTTACTCGACCTGAAAACATGGCATCTCCTGTACAAAACGGCGTAACTCCAACTTCCAAGTCTTAGACTAACCATAGCCAAAGACTAAACATGCGGAGGAAATCGGTGTGAGAGAATTAGAGAATAAACCACTCGATACGAGTGATTACGGGAAATATGTCCCGAGTGAAATTAATGTTCACAGTTCCAAACTTTAGCGAGGAACTTTGAACATTAATTTCACTCGAGACATATTTTCCGTAACCACTCGTATCAAGTTGGTTATTCTAATGATTCAATATAATCATTTTAATGTAATAAACCATTGCAACCTGCCGAGAAACAGCTTTATCGAGAGGGCGAACTAACATTGGAAAACGTGTACATTTCACTTAAACACGAGAAGCACAAAAAGACGTTATCAACACTATTGATTATGGAATTGTTATTACACAGTAGATATTAACCACGTATATTGAATAATACTGGCTACTGGTTCCATCTGTTCCTCAAATATGTCAGGTAAATGTGAGAATCTTGGCATGGGACGATGACACGCTGATGGCCTAGCTGTTGCAGAATGCGTAGGCCCAAGTACTACCAGCTTGTTAAAGTAAAGGCGTTTTGACAATATTCTGGAACAGGGCTAGATAGCATGTGGACAACAGATAATGAATAAACATACTGTTTATCTCTGAACAGCGATAAGTCCGTACATCTGCCATTTCGTGGAAAAGACAAAAAATGTGGTTTTGAAATGCATTCAGTTCTCTTTCATCGATTCAATGGCAAAGTGTATCAATTTCACATACTGCTTTTGAGAGAGTACGTTATTTTAAAATGATTGGTGATTCCTGCACTTAGGGATAATCTTTGTATTAGACGAGCTTCAGCTATACATAGATTATCCCTAAATGCAGGATATCGACGATATCTAAAGACACTCGGTGAATAATCTCATTATCATCTAATGTCAAACTTAAATAATTCTCTATAAGAAGAAAACATGAACGTGTGAATCGACATTTAATATAGTTACGCGTAGGAATACGTGCAGGTCGGTGAATTGTAAACCGATTCACGCATTGATAAATACCACAAAGGAAAAGAAAAAACTTTAAGAATAATTCTTATTACAAATTGTAAACATATAT
>JAUTBT010085355.1:0-11673 GCA_032361225.1 Lepetodrilus schrolli | reverse complement strand
GGTGACACCACAAGTTTTTCAGCCTGTGATTCAGTGTGGGGCAGGAACAAATCCTAGATACGATCAGGTTCTCGGTCGCCCATCCACAAACCAGCCAAGCTCGAACGTGCTTCACTTTAACCTGAGCGGTCCATGTGCCACCACAAATGTAATAGTGGGGTTTGCATATTTTTTTTATTAACTATTAAAACTAAATTGAAAAATAATAATATAAATATAAAATACCTGAGTATGATCTTGCCTCTTTAACAATGATTCCTATGATGCGAAGCATGGTTTGGGCTCTCTTCAAAGATGTATTAAACATTCTAGGGCCATATTTATCTAGTAGTTGCTTTCTAAACCAAATTCTCCCGTACTTAACTATGCATGCAAAGACAAGCAGCCAATGGAAGCGTACCGTTAAGTTAGTTGTCCGAATGTCTACAAGCGAATTGGGCCGCTTTAATTGTCGACTTGATCCAGGACGACTCCTCCCCGAACTTGGGGTCAAAAGTTGTGACCCAGTCAGGCTGAGGTCAAGGTCATTTCCACTTAAGCTCCGTCTTGACATGATTGCATTTCATCTACAAAGAAATAACCGTAAACTATTTATAATTTAATAAGAAATAAATTAATATTCGTAATTAAATCATTAAATATGAAGGTTTTACTTAGTTCCATTTATCATGTTGACAGTCTGAATCTTGACCCGAGAGACTTTTTTCTTCTTTATTATAAGTGAGTTATTTTTTTACACCACAGCTGGAAGATTTCACCCATACTCCACCATGTGTTACAAGTTGTGTTGTGTATATCAATTAGCTTACCATAAAAGAGTGTTTGAAGCACTCATGGCTAGCTGGGAACTAGATTCTTATTGGACTGGACACAATTGCTAGAGAGCTCGCATTTATGCCACGTGTCTGTTGTGGTAAATATCTCCTCTATGTTGATTGTCTGATTCACCACACCCTGCAAAAAGAACAAAGAAGACTTATTAATGATATTATAAAGGTACTAGACTGGTTGGCAAAGCAATTGTCCAAGGATCGTAGCACTGTACATCTATCATATGGCTTAGGTGCTAAAAGAAATGTTTCCAAGAAGAGGCATTAATAACAGTTAGGGATTGGACCCATGTCATGTAGGTACTAGGGAAGAGGAATGAACCACCAATGTAAATTGTAATCTACTTGCTTGGTAGGAAGAAAAATTGGGCAATTAGGGTGGAGGGTAGGGGGGTGAGAGCAACATTTGGGGGGGGGGGGGTATCAAAACCTGTCTTCCCCACGAAATCATCATTTGGGATAACAGCCTGGGTGTAAATCAAAGACCAAGTTTGCTTATGCCGAGATACTGACACTTTCTGGAAGCAGTATGATCTGATACTGTATGGCTTACCATGCTCGAGGTAGTGGCAGGCCTATCATTATTTTAAATATTGTCTTTTGACCAGTGTTGACTACTCAAAAAGGATGTGGATGGACATAATCAACAATTTGGATGAACTGTGGGTCAATGGCACATACAATCGGTCTGACAATTGGGTGGAGAACCATGTCCATGTACAGAATCACGGTCATCATATCAGTCAATAACCATAAGTGAACTCTTATACATTTGGCTTAATATCATAATAGTATTAAGGGGCAGTAGTAGCGCAGTGGTAGAACGTTTGACTTTGGAGCCAAAGGTTCCAGGTTCAAATTCTGGCATCTACCTTTCTGACGCGATATTGATAGGATGCGCTGTATGTAGAGTGGCAATGCAGTCATCATCCTTGGTCTTGTCAGTACCAGCCAACTTACTGCAACATTCAGTGCTATGGATATTGTGAGTTTCCTGCTGCCCTAAAGTGACAAGCCGTGATATAAGTGAAAGAATCTGCACATTTTGCAGAATGGTTTCTATACCATGTATGTCTTTATAAACCATTTCTATTATTAAATTGATATGTCACTGTACAGTGTGTATTTGCTACAACTGACTAGCTAAATATTGCTGTGGTTGTGAAATCCAAGTTGAGCATGTTGAGCCTAAAAATATACTCTAGTTATACTATATCATATTGTAACACTAGCATTAATTCATGTAGTAGGGGTGCAACGATTTACCGATGTATCGGTGCATCGTGATACAAAGTGTCACAATTCACGTATCGTATTGCGAGGCTACATATCGATACATAACTATACAGATGCATTTAAATTTTTTATTAGTGATCATGTATGAAATAAGATTCTGATGTGCTGAAACATACCTCATTGGACTGAAATCCGTACAGAATATAGATATTGTGTTCCTAAACATGCGGAAATTGACCTATTGGATAACACACATGGATGCCTCGTGTAAACACTAGCCAGGCCATGGGAAAACTAGGACTCCACTATGTTCATGGAACACGCATAACTTAGCCGATACTTATTAGTAGAACATTTAACTATATGCAAATCACACTACTGTATCAATATATACTTAGGTCTTCTGAAATAATATCAACCAACTATTATTTAAATTCATAAAACAAATTGTTTTGAGTTGTCAATTCGATATAAATGCAGTTCAACTTTTATATCTTCATCAATTTCAGTAATTCTGTGCGATGCCTTCTGATTGGTCTAGAACTTGCATCGAGACCAATCAGTTTCTGTGAAGATGTCTGTGAAAGACATAGCTTGCAAAGGTGGTGATCATGGCCCCCGTACATTTGACCAATTTGCTTTATTAATTTTGAAGCTATTTTTAACAAGATGGCGTCGGTTGATGAGCGTGATCAGTGACGAATTTCATAAAAGAAAACAAAGTTTTTCTTCGAAAATAAGCATGGAGACATGAAGTATAATTGTTAGTGAATCCATTCCTAGCTGGATTTCATTCTGCCCCGTGTATTTATGGAACACGTAGTGATTAACCCAGCGCATTGAGATCTGATGTGTACTTTTGTTGATGCATATTACTGGTCCTCTGTATGTAAAGGGTGCCATATAGATAGCAAAATAGTTAACGGGGTACTTTTAAGCTAGTTGTCCACCTGCTCCATAACTTCCGATAGATAATGGCCGAATCATCAAAATTAAAGTATTTGGTTGAAAAATTTATGCCTAGATGTCTGTGCAATTAATTAAATACATTTTGCAACCAGGATTCGGCCAAATTTAGTACTAAAAGGGATGGGCCCCCTGATCTCCACCTTTGGCTTTGCCAAATCATTGGTGTGGCAATATTTTGGGTTGTATTGTATGTATTCTCCATTGAACGCACCCCTGATAATGCACGAAAATTGAACCAATAAGGAAACAACATAAAAACACTCAATAATCTTCAAAATGACTAATAAAAACCGACTCTCTTTCCCATGGCTTTGCTGTTAGAATATCTTGTTGCTGCTTCTTATCGTAACGATAAATATCGTCCGAACTATTGACAAGCTCCATATTATTTGTGAGCTCCCAAGTTTTCAATGAATTTTTGGAATCCATCTTTGCAATAATAATTCAGAGGTGAATATCAAAGACGAGTTTAATCATCGTAAAATTCGTAAGAAAATATATACATATAATTTTAATTTACAACAAATGCCACATTCGTTTTGTTCATAATAATTATTTTATTGAAAAATAGGGAAAATGACAAAAGTATCCGGACTACCTGTCACGTGATCTCCAGCATGGCGGATGACGATTAGCCGTACGTAAAAATTGTTTAGAGGTGTGACCGGCCTGAAGATGATACTTTAACATGTATGCACACTGATTTACACTGGGAGATTCTTACAAACGTACACAATGTTTCTAACGCGTGCTCTTGAGAAGATACTGAGTGACAAAGAAATTAAGAAGGCTCATCATTCGCAACTGAAGCGAGCTTGTGAGGTGGCACTCGGTGAGGATATTGTGTCAACATTGTCAATATTATGTCTCGTATATCACTGATTATGGTGCTTTATTCTTTTTATGCATTGGTACTTGTTGACCGCTGCAGGCATCATCGGAGTCGGTCATTTGACCTAAGTAGAGAGTTTGTTTACACACGTCTATAGAATCAAGTAATGCGGAAGAATGGCAATATAATCGCCAATATTGCTTGGACGCCTGTCAAATGGCAGTCAGCTATGACGCAGGCAATGCCAGGAATAGGAGAATATTATCTATAAACAATGTTTTATAATATCTAAAAATAAAATATGGTCATAGTATGTAGTGTTATACAATATACAATGAATGGTACAGTTTTAGCTATAAAATACTTTTATTATCCTCTGGTAGCATTTTCGGTTGCACAATCATATATCATAATCAGTAATAAGTAATTGAAATATAAAACAAAACTGTTCCAAATGAAAACACAAAACTCAAACGAGTCAGAGCTCTAGATAAGCTCCATATTTGCATAAAATACGCAATTAAAATGCCTTAAAACCCAATTAAATAACATGCTTTGTAACTCCCTTTAGATGTTCTATTATGCAATACTTTTATTTGGGATGCATACATTTCCTATTGCACTCATGTAGGTTTAGTCGCATGTTCTGTATAAAGTGAAGCACGTTGGAGCTCGGCTGGTTCATGTGTTGGTGTCCAAGAGTCTGAGATTATCTAGGGATCACATTGAATCACACGCTGAAAAGCTTGTGATGTCGCCTTGGGCAAGTGGCTGAGTTGGAAAATGTCGCTGGTCGCCCAGCAGAAAATTGGTAACCATAAGGATGAGATGGACATATGAATGATAGCCTTCTAGCTCCTTGGCAGCTTGGAGTGTATACTCCCCAAGGAGTTGAGGCACACATATCCATTCACTGGGGTAATAATATAGTGCTATTAATAAATAAATAGTCCATTTATAAACGCATGACTCCATGCTAAATTCTAATACATGCTCGAACCTTTTGAGCGTGGATTTGGCACAATATAAATGTGCATATTATTATTATTATTTATTTGGATACCAAATTAATATTGACAATACACAATATTAAGAATGAATGCAGTGGGTACTGTACCCAATTCACTAAAATGTTATCTACATATTCCGCATATAGATGAAAAGCTGGCGGGTGGTAGCGTAATTGTAGAATGTTGGACTTCAGAGCCAAAAGTTCCGGGTTCAAATCCTGAGAGCCCAGCATCAATGTTTGCGAGAGTTACCTTTCTGATGTGATATTGATAGGATGTGCTATCTGTAAAGTGGCAATTTAGTTATTATCCTTGGTTTGTCATACCAGCAGGTGCTTGCAGGTTTACCAACATTCAGCACTATGGATGTTGTGGGTTTCTTCCTGCTCTAAACTGATAAGCCGTGATATAAGTGAAAGAATCTTGAAAGTGGCTCTAAACCTCAATTAAAATTAAAATAATAATAAATAATTAAAAGCGTTGCCAAACAAACAATATAATTTCCTATTCCTGTAGTCATTGTTATTCCAAGGACACTTTCAATTTTATTGTTTCTTAAATGCATTCAAATTCAATCATCCGTAATAGCACTATATACATTATTAAATATTTATTATTGCAATTTTTATCACAATTAATCATGGTATTGTTAATATTTATAACAAGATTTATGGACAATACACTCCCTATAAATAATTAATCTGAATATAGTTAAGAGAATACTCCTATTTATTACTGTATGTGTAAACAGGTTACAACCTAGACCTGCACATTGGTGGGAGTCAAAATCTGGAACATGAAGACTCTGTCTAAAAAAAATATGTCTCGAATTACACTTAATCATTTCTTGCTGTCTTGCATCATTCTTGGCCCACTAAAATTACAATAATATGTTTCACAGTGGTTCATATGTCATTTACTTGAGGAGAGGGTCAATACTAGAATGCAAGTTTTTCATTTCAAAGCGAACACTATAATAAGTGACTATACGTACATATAGATAACAATTGTAATACTTTAAAAAAAAAAAAAATAGTCTGACTCGCCCACGTTATGATGATAGGATCAAAGGATGCACAATTTGTTCCATAGTAGTACACCTATTGTGCTGGCGTAATGGTTAGAGTGTTGGCCCGGAGTGCTGAAGGTCGCGGGTTCGATCCCCGGTCATGTCATACCAAAAGACGTTAAAAGTTGGTACTTGTTGTTCCCCTGCTTGGCACTCAGCATTAACAGGGTAAAACAAGGACTGGTCGGCTCGGAGTCAAGTATACAGTGTCTGAGTGGGGTATCCATGTTCTATCTGCGGCATGTGATATTCCAAGTGAGCTAGAACTATAAATACTGGTGAAAAAGTTGCTTTAAACCCCAAATCAACCAACCAAACAAATACACTTATCGTCCTTGGTTTATCAACACCAGCTGTCACTCACATGAGCACGGGATTACCTTAGTGCTACTGGTTTCTTCCTACCATGAACTGATAAGTTGTGATGTGAGAAAAAATATCTTGAAAGCAGTTCTAATAAACCTAATCCAAGCAAAACTATTTTTAAAAAACACTGTTCAATTTACTAATTTGTTTTCATCATGTATGGGTGAAAGATTCTCGCTGTGACATAAAACAATAATTCACTCACTTGCTAATTTTAGACTCAAAGTGTACATGGTATAAACCAAACATGTTGAAAATGGTAATTAAGTTCTTGAAAACTAAATTTGGAATCAGTGATGATGATGAACTCGTTCCAATTTTATTCCCGTGATGTTCCCCAGTACATTTACTGCTAACAGACTGTTGCTTATTTATTATGATGACCTTTCTTGCAGAGGAACTTAAGAATGATCAAAAAGACAATAAAAGGTGAGTCTAGTCATCTTCGTATTTATAACAATATGACTTCTGGCTGTTTATATTGCCTATATAGCTGGGTATATTTATACAAATTACCCTCTGCTCGTCTAAAAGGCATATCATTATTCACTTACTTAAACATATTTCTATTATTTTTTTTAAGGCTTTATGTATATTTTTGGAAGGTTAACTATACTATTGTTTCAATGGTTCTACTATTGTATTGTTGTATTATTTAGGCTAATATTAACCTTCATGGCATTTAACCTTCCCACAGCATTGAGGGCAGGTCCTCGTCAGCACTGCCGATGCCAAAAGCTGCAGGGTTCGTGGAGGCAGACCGCTACTTCCTGCCATTCGAGTTGGCGTGTCAGTCCAAGTGTCCACGCATTGTCAATACAGCTCTCGACTGTCTCCAGGTAATGGTTGCCGCGCCTCCATCTTCAAACTATCTCAGTTACCCTATGTTTGTGTTTTTAGTATTGACCCATGAAATATCATGAATAAGGGCTTCATTAATCTTGTAGATTTAGTATTCAAAACATCTTTATCTTCAAATAATAAAACAATTGATTGAAGTATTATAAAATCCTTATATAATGTCACATTCTTTTTTATAGATATATGTGCTATCTTTTTGCATTTCAGAACTGAATATCTCATAGTATGTGTACCAGGTAATGAAAATGTTTTTCATTCTGGATTCAGAAACTGATCGCCTATGGTCACCTGACTGGGAATATTCCTGACACGACGACTCCTGGCAAGCGTCTGATCGATCGTATAGTGGAGACGATATGCGGCTGTTTCCACGGCCCCCAGACAGACGAGGGCGTGCAGCTCCAGATCATAAAGGTGGGTTGGTTGCCTGGCTAAATCATGTCCACAAAGTTTCCTTTGTCCAATGGTTGAAATATTCCTGCAGTGATGTAAAATCAATCAATCGAATGTGTGCATCATATTATCCATACAAAGGTGTTATGACTTGTAACACTGGGTATCTAGGGTACTGTTAGTTCCAGTTGTGTCCAAGACTCTGAAAATGTTAGAATGGAGAGTATTTTCTAGTTATTAACGTATCTAGCCAGGTCAGTTACATACCAGCCAGGGATTTGAGAATGTAACACTTGTGCGTGTCTGCAGGCATTGCTGACCGTGGTGACATCCAACACGTGCGAGATCCACGAGGGGACGGTGCTGAAGACGGTGCGCACCTGCTACAACATCTACCTGGCCAGCAAGAACCTGGTCAACCAGACCACCGCCAAGGCCACACTCACACAGATGCTCAACGTCATCTTCAGCAGGATGGAGACACAGGCCGTCAGTACATACAGCGTCTACCCTGTCTACCCCTCCTGTATACACCACCCCACTCTGAAACCAACAATTCCCCACCTTTCTGCCCACCCTTCTTCCACACCCCTGTACCCTGTAAAATATTATTGTATGACTATCAACTATTAGTAGAGTCAAATTGCAACCTGCCTATCATTTTCTTGCCCCATCTACCCCGCCCCTCTAATGTTACACTGTGCAGAGTTATTGTCCCTTGCTGTAACTTTGCAAACATTACCAAACAGGTGAACAGTATGCTATACATGTAAGTTAACAGGTGAACAGTATGCTATACATGTAAGTTAACAGGTGAACAGTATGCTATACATGTAAGTTAACTGGTGAACAGTATGCTTTACATGTAAGTTAACAGGTGAACAAGTATGCTTTATATGAGATGTCTGCCAGTATTGTGAGTGAATAGTCGATGTATTCAGTGCTCTGACTGTTTTGAGGACATTTCAGGACCAGGAGAGGCAGGAAAAAGTGACTCTAGAGAAGCAGGCCGTCAGTAGAAGCACAGAGAGAAATGGCAAGGTAGCAGTCCCTACTTGTAACACTCTGTACACGAGTATTGATGGAAGCATGCTCATATTATTATTAAAATGTCAAAGAAGTTTGCATGAGAACTTATTCATAATGTTATGTTAATTTTAGTGTAAACACCAAAACTCTGTTTGAAGTTCTCAGATTTAAAAAAACACTCCTTTGTAATCTATTAGTTATCATTAACTACTTACTTCCACACATAACCTCTAGTTATCATTAACTACTTACTTCCACACATAACCTCTAGTTATCATTAACTACTTACTTCCACACATAACCTCTGGAGTAACTATTCATACCGAGTTCCACAATTGCATGAAATTCGAATTCTCCCCAAAAAATATCTAAAATGACTAAATTTTTTGTTTTTATTAAAGACAGTTGAGTTTTTTCCCTTTGCCTAATACAGTGTTGTATCAGCTTGGACATCTAACTATAGATTGTCTCTGTCTATGTGAATGTTTGATCTTCTGTCGACAGAACCCGGATGATGTAGATGAGGCAGCAGAACATGACCAGAACTCAATGAAAGGAGGTAGGTTCTGTCACTAGATGTCTCCCGTTGTGCTCATCTCTATGCTGGTGGAGAGGTTGTTGTCACTCCACCAGCTGCTTAGTTGATGTTTGTTCATCTTCCAGATACTGGATGCAATATGTTGATTTGTTAAAACAAGTTTATTAAATATAATGTTTTAGGGCTGTAACATCTGTCCACTTCTCTCCACATATGTATAATCATGCACTCTTGTGTAGATAGAGGATATTACACCATGTTCTATTTAATATCAACTTTATGTCCCAAGTGTAATAATGTTATCCACGAGCTTCAGCTAGTGCAATTAAAATGATTTCACGAGGCGCATAAAGTTGATATTAAATATAACATTGTGTAATATTCTATTTATTGCCTGAGATGTAATGTAACTGAGATCATGCACTGTGTGTACATTTGGAAAATCATGCACTGTGTATACATATGTAAAATTATGCACTGTGTGTACAAATGTACAATCATGCACTGTGTGTACAAATGTAAAATCATGCACTGTGTGTACAAATGTAAAATTATGCACTGTGTGTACAAATGTAAAATCATGCACTGTGTGTACAAATGTAAAATGTGTGTACAAATGTAAAATCATGCACTGTGTGTACAAATGTGTGCAAATCCCTGTCCTCGATTGACAGGTTGTGTTGTGTTTACAGATCCAGAAGAGGTTTCTACAGACAAGGCTGAAGTAGCTGAAGAAAGCCCTGAGAAATTCTGCAGAGAAATTGTCGATGACCTTGTGGATGACATTATGACAGGTTTGTATCTCTTTCTCACATTTAATGTTTATATTTTTATTGTTTTCTCATAGTTTTATCTGCCTGACATCGGGGCGGATGGTAGCACAGTGGTAGAACAGTTGGACTTCGAAGCCAAAGGTCCCAAGTTCAAATCCCATCCTAGGAGCCAGACATCAATGTTGATAGGATGCACTGTCTGTAGAGTGGCAATGCAGTTATCATCCTTGGTCGTGCCAGTACCAACCGATGCTCGCAGGTTTACTGCAACATTCAGTGCTACAGATGTTGCTGGTTTCCTCCTGCCCTAAACTGACAAGCTTTGATATAAGAAAGAATATTGAAAGCGGCTCTAAAACTCCATTTTGAAAAAAAAGCTAGAAAAAAAGTAAAATGTTACAATGGAACAGGAATGAGTATAGATTCAAGCCACATTGTATGTACCAAGGTTTATTTTCACGGAGCAGTTGTCACTCTACAGTGGTAGAAAGTCCAATGAGGCTTAAGATGCAGTCACACAGAGCAGAGTAACAATAATGAGATAGTGTTAAGGCTAAAATGTAGTAGCCAGTCACACTGCAATGTAGTAGCTGGTCACACTGCAATGTAGGAGCCAGTCACACTGCAATGTAGGAGCCAGTCACGGAGCCAGTCACACTGCAATGTAGGAGCCAGTCACACTGCAATGTAGGAGCCAGTCGCACTGCAATGATAACAATAATGACATTTTGTCAGTGTGACTGCTACCGCAAAACAATATTCAGAATATTTTTCTCGTTGTATCATCATCGATGTAACCACAGCTTTAGGCCATATATTGTTAATTAACCCTCTCCCTGCTGGATTATGCACAGGCACGGCTCTTAGGGCATCTCCGGTTGCCTCCAGCATGGAAAGGGTTAATTGTTTTTCGACATGAAAGATAGCTTTGCTTCGTTGCCAGTATAAACTTCCGATAAAAACCTGAACAATGTTCAGTAATATGAAAATGTAAAAACCAACCTTTAATTTATGTTGACCTACTGGTACATTATTCACTCTAGCGTCCTATTAATAATTATCAATACATATTAAAATAGTGGGACATGAGGAATTAGTAGCTGGTTGTATAAAGTACTTGTGTAGTGAAAACAATTACATATATTTTCAGGTAAAACTTCACCCGACTACTATGTATGTAAACTATCTGTGATTGTATACATTTAACTAATCTGGAGTCAGTCATTTTGTTTTAGGAATTGAATTTTTTCCCTTTTGAAAAAGGGATATATGACAAAATATAAAAGTAGTTTTGCACTTTGAAGCCTATCGTTTGATTTCCACAATTTTCTCTAATTAATCTGGAGATGAGAGTTTGTCTGGTATAGTTTTCTATGTTGTGAACCTCCTGGCGTTCCCCTCCCTAGATCCCTCGGACAACTGTGCCTCTGAGACCCACCCCGGTGTAGTCCCGAGTTCGAGCCCGGACCCCACACCCACACCCAACCCTACTCCGCCGGTTGATGCGGGGCAAGGTGGAGGTAACTCTTGGAACTTTTGTCGTTGTACATCGCTGGTGTTGGTGCTTTTTTTGTTTTTAAAGTGTCCCTTATTACCACTTCACTGAAAGCTTTCGTTTCTTGGTGATTTATCGTCCATAGCATTGTACATCTGTCGAGCAATGTGCTAACCTTTTACACCAGCAGCAAGCAATTGGGGCTGTAAGTAGGTCACATTTATTTTTAGAATTTCCAAGAATCTCCCAGAATTTCCCAACTTCCGGTGATA
>JAUTBT010085354.1:0-11673 GCA_032361225.1 Lepetodrilus schrolli | reverse complement strand
GTACGCAGTATTTGTCTACTCTAGTATTTATTTTACAGCAGTACTCGTGTTCTATCGCTGGTTTGCAATGGCGCTAAAAGACAAGTCACGTGATGTCTCGTTAGCCATGTAATATCTTGTTAGCAACGTGTTTGTAACATGATGTGAATCGGATGCCTTTTCAAGAAAGAATAATTTTTATGGCATGCAAATCTTTGGTCATTTAAAGATTTACTGTTTATACTTTCTCCATATATTATTATAGGGCCTATATCAGCTATATTAATTTAGTGACATACTAGTAGTATACATCGTGACATTAGCAAAATTTAAAATTGGCCTACGATGAATTTTATCTAAGATATCGAATGCAATTTACACACAGTTTACTGTAAAACTCTTTATTTTCGCGGGCATAAATTAGTCGCAAATGCTATTATTGACATATTCACAAGTATGAAATTACGCACTTGAAATTGTATTAAAAAAACGACAATTTAAAAAGACAAGCACTATACGACTTCAAATGCAACCAGTTACAAATCACAACAGTAATTAGCGATGGATGGAGCAACCTGTCTGTCACTTATCAGATAGGCTTATTTTTTTAAACAAGATTAGGTAGAAGAAATAACTCTGACATCACCCGGAAACTCACGTTCTAGAGCTAAATAACAATGAATAACAATGAATTAGATTGTTTAATTTCACATCCATGTAGTATGCCATTATCAGCTGATTATAGATCACGATGTCGCTCAGAGCGTAATTAAATTATTCGCCCAATATTATGTGTCAATACACATTATTAAATGTTCATACATGTGTTAGTGGGGCTATATGAGGCATATATGTTATTGTTGTTGTGTTAAATTAACGATGGTCCGTTAGTTACATTTGCAAAAATAACTCGCGCATTTTGGTTATGCTTTCGGAGATATCAAATAGTAATTATCAAAGATAACTGTATATTCCTTAATACTATTATATGAACAACTGTATATTCCTTAATACTATTATATGAACCATGAATGCAAGTATCTTAGATTAATCTTCAATTTGCTTCCTGCATGAAAGTTTGTTCGTCTATCTGAAAGACCCTCAGATTTCGTGCACGGTAACAAATATTTAATATAGTGTTTTAGTAGGTTTATTTATATTATTTTGACAAATATATATGTAGTTATGCATTGAAATGCTACTCTATTATCACTTTGAATCGACACCGAATAATCTGAAGCAACCATAAATACATGGAAGATTATTTGTTATTTGTTATTTCTTTGAACATTTGTTCATGTTGACAATGTAAACAATGAACTTCCGCAATAATATAATGTGCTACTCTCAAATAGCATTTACTATGATCAGTTGGTCGAGGATGCTAATATCACCTTCGCTTTGGGGTTGGCAAGTCTGAAACTTTCATTACAGCGAATGCTGGAGTAGAACTAATATCCAGCGAGCATGCTATGGCTTCATTAAGATATCCAAAGACTATCGGCAGTGTGGTTGAAGATTAACCAGGCATTGTTCAAGATACAATGGTTTTTGTGGGCCTTGGGATAAATGACATGATTGCATGTATGAGGCTGAAGCATTGAATATGAGATGGGTGAAGTTCTTAAAATGTCATTCATGCCATACGTATGACGCTAGTGCTGGTTCTGTCATTCCCCGTACCAAGGCCATATTACGTCGTAACATGTTCTTGCACTCTGCTCGCTGCCTTCTTATTCATCCACCTTGATTATGGATAATTCCATTCAAATCTTGCAAGATGCAACTACAAGGTTGAAACCACATTTCTTTTTATTCTTTTGATGCTAACCGAGTGACACGACATCTATGCAAATGGCTTCGTTTCCTAACAAAAACACATTTTAGGAAAGGCGATTTTCATCTTCGCGTGATGATTATCTGGTGTGATGAGATGTTTTTTGACAGATGCAGTTTGCATAACTGAACTCATTTGACAGCCAGGTTGTGCTGAGAAAGTGTGGGCTCACCTGCGTGAACCTACCCTAAGGTTAGAATGGTCATTCTGGGTTTTCCCTGGAGTGGCAAGCCATGATAATGGCAAGACACACGACTTAGTATCTCTAGCCTTCTGACCATTACTATAAAATGTCAAAAACTGGCGATGTAGGTCAGCGTTCTCAGCTTGGACATCAGAAATAGCCTCAGCCACACAGGACTTCAACAGTCTTAGACTAGCACTATTTGCAGCACTGTTCCTGTTGTGACAAATCTCGGCAATTCCGTATTGATCGCGTTTCGTTCAACATAACCAGCACAGAATATGAAGTAATTTTTTTTCGTGGGGGACATATTTCATCTCTAATATTGTGTTTCATGGGGCAACATTGAGCAATTTGAAGCAATAATGAACTCGGTAGAGAACTATTGAGAACTAATATATAGCCATGTGGAGCTATATAGAGTGCTGCAGAAATATATATCATAATTTATCGGGAGCCAGATAATAGATGTGTCGGCTACAATATAGCCATATGGAGCATATATAGAACACCACTTAGCTCAGGAGATGTATATAGGATAATATTATAGGGCTATGGGGAACCATGTAGAACCCTGTGGAGCTATGTGTAGTTATGTAGAGTTATATAGAGCCCTATAGAGCCATGAATAGCTATTTTGATCAATTTGGAGTTATAGAGAGCCATATGAAGCTTCACGCTCTGTGCCTTCAGCATATACATAGAGAGTTGAGCAAACAGCTCTTTCCCTTACTTTAAGCATATTATCTATTGTCGTAGACTAGATTTTATTTTTTTTATCGATTAGAATCTTATTCAATGGCATGTGTGTGCTATACCCTGTTCATGTATTTTTATTCTGTTGGGTGAACGCATCATTTGCCTACGTGTGCTTTTATGAAGATCATTGGTTGCTGAATGCTGGTAACAACATTTGTTACTGTTCTGTTGTGTTAATGTTCATGGCATCAGTTCTCACATCCGTCGCTGATCAATGTATAATATATATCTTCATTTGTAACAGTAACCCATGGCAACATCAATCATTACAGTGAGCTTGATTGCTGCAATGCACTTATATTTCACTATTATTGCACTTCTGTTTCATCAATTAATATCTGACAGTTTTTTTGTGTGTGTTTTACTACACTTTGAAGTATGGAATGTATTACTTTATTTTTGCATTTGTGTTTGCTGTGGCCTATGCATTCATTTAGTCCTTTCTGTTTATGTTAAAGTGGATGGACTCTTATGGTATATGGAGAAAGGTAAGATATTTCATCTAACATTCTGCAAGCTGTGCTTCTGTCAATATGGTTATCATTTCACAAAGCTCTCTTATCCACTAAGAGCCCATAGCGCTGTCTTTGCAGTGTACTAGCTCTCCGCAGAGATATGGTCTCTTAGTGGAATCAGAGAGCTTCATGAAAGGATACCCTGTTCACTATCGGCTCACTGTGTCGGCTCACTGTGTCGCTCACTGTTGTTCACTGTCTGCTATACTGGAAGTGCTTTAACAATGCTACTAACCATCGCCACCATCTGCTGTTCCATGTTGTAACACAATAATCTATCTGATGATGGAAATGTTTAATGGGGGACTTTTTTTTATCATTTACCAGTGACGTTGTCATGACAATGCAACACCTGTTGGTTCGTGGGCAGGGCCATTGTTACACTATCTGAAGTTAGCGGACATGTGAATGGGCTTACTATGCACACGCTACATGCAGGATCAGTGTGGGTTGACATGCTACATGCAGCATCAGTGTGGGTTGACATGCTACATGCAGGATCAGTGTGGGTTGACATGCTACATGCAGCATCAGTGTGGGTTGACATGCTACATGCAGCATCAGCGTGGGTTGACACGCTACATGCAGCATCAGTGTGGGTTGACATGTTACATGCAGCATCAGTGTGGGTTGACCCGCTACATGCATCATCAGTGTGGGTTGACACGCTACATGCAGCATCAGTGTGGGTTGACATGCTACATGCAGGATCAGTGTGGGTTGACACGCTACATGCAGCATCAGTGTGGGTTGACATGCTACATGCAGCATCAGTGTGGGTTGACATGTTACATGCAGCATCAGTGTGGGTTGACATGTTACATGCAGCATCAGTGTGGGTCGACACGCTACATGCAGCATCAGTGTGGGTTGACATGCTACATGCAGCATCAGTGTGGGTTGACATGCTACATGCATCATCAGTGTGGGTTGACATGCTACATGCATCATCAGTGTGGGTTGACATGCTACATGCAGCATCAGTGTGGGTTGGGCATCCAGGGTTACATGTACTTCATTAAGTCACTATTAACCCTTTCTTCTGGCTGAGGGTAATCAGGTGTTACATATAGAAGTGAGTTAGATATGTCCAGCTGGGAGAAGGTTAAGGAACATTGAGATGTTTAGTGTTAATTGTTTCTAAATGGTTCATATTGTTCTTACCATCAGATGTGGCCATATTTCACATCCATACCCACTAGACTAAGGTACCATCTGATATGGCTATTCTTTACATTATTTTTCATTGCCCACAAGACAAAGGTACATTCCACATATTTAAGGTACCATTTGTTGTGGTCTTCCACCAGATTTCACACCCATACCCACTAGACTAAGGTACCATCTGATGTCAATACTTAAGTAATTTATCATTGCCCAGTCGACTTTAAGGTATATTTCACATACGTTAAGGTACCATTTGACATATTCTCCCATCATATTCCATATTTCACATACATGATCACTATAAACTAAGGTACCATATGATACCGGTATAGCCAGATTTTCCCATCCATGCCCACTAGACATCATCTGATGTGACTATATATTTCTAATCCATGTCCAGTGAAGTACCACCTGATGTGGCAATCTGACCTATTCGTCTGGTGATTGACCACTATCATGACTATGTACAAACTAACAGCCTGTTCTATTCTATGTCCTTCCCACTCTCTTGAATAGCCGTACTACAGTCCAACGTCAATCTCTTAACTTATTTTGTACTTTATTGCTTTATTATTGCCTTTTGGGTTGGCAATGCTTTTCAATATACACATGTATTGGAAGGAACCGTATCATTAATGGGTAGCATCCATGATTCCTTTGGTAACTATGATAACTAAACTAGTCATGCATTGCATTGTCTGCTGTGAATTAAGTTAAATTGCCTCCAAAGTTGGCTTTGCTTACTGCTTCTCTGCTGGTTCAAGTCCGTCCAATTAATGCTGATTGCAATCACACCTGTATGTGTCTGAGGAACCAACTATACCTTGCACGATTTGGAGATAGCGTATAAGATAGGAGTAAGATGAGGTTTTACGCTACCTTTAATATTATTTAGGCAATATTGCAGCATCCTGCTACTTTTCATAGTATTTGGGCAATCTAACAGTAGCCTGCTTATGGTGAGAGAAGAACCTGCAAGATCTGTGTTACATTAAGATCCATGAGCAACTTCTGGTTAGATTAACCAAGGGAGATTACTTGATAGTTGTACTAACATTGCACCTTAATAATCATTGATGGTTCCGTCCCCAAATATTGAATGGTTCTCCAGGACAATAGACTGGATTCAGATACTTTTCTGTCACTGTCCACTGTGCTGTAGCTTCTCCAGACCTCAATGGCCACTTCAATGAATTCATGTTGTATGCTTCATCTTTCTCTGAATGTTTGGATTGTATGACAAGTTGGTTTTCGTTTAGGTGCTCATATTAGTATACATGTGAATATTACTTCTTTGTAAATTAATGTGTATGTCATAACCTTTTGTATCATTTCAGTTTTTGTAAAATTATTTCCATAATGTATTCACCCTTCATTCCTTCATAATTAATATTGATAGTCATTGAATATGGGTTAAAGATTCCAGCTGTGACGTAAAACAATAGCTCACTCAATAATACCAACATGATTTGTGTTACAGTGTATAATGTGGTTTTACAGTGTTTTACCAGAAAATGTTTTGACATTGAGTATATCCCACAAGGAGACCTTCAATGCCCCTTTATGGGTGCAAAGTACAGTTTATTGGTTTCTATAAATTGGTGATTTATGTTTGAAGGCCGCACGTATCGGCTAGACAATATCTATTTCAGAAATGTGATAATAGGTGTATGTTATTCACATTTAATGACACTCTAAGTTAGGAGGTTTTCAAGAATGGGCTTTGTCTGAAAGGAATTGAGCATCAACAATAATGGATAACATTAAAACAAATTTAGCTCTGTTTCTGAATGATTATTGAAATATTAGTATTTCAGACTGGATTTGAGTTTCAAGCATTGAATAATAAATTAAATGTGTTAACCTGCAAATTGAAAGAGCTCTACAATATACATATTTTTATGTTGCATCTGACAAAAAGTTAATGTCAGACAATTGGGTCTGATATATCTTGAAAAATGTAGAGTTTATTAAAGTTTATGAAGTTCATTACATTAATATTATATGTACCTTTCCCCAATAATACAAAGCTCCTTTTCCTAAAGGCATGTTACAAACATGAATTTCTATTGCAACATGATCAATTGGAATAGTTCCTGCCACTCAGCAGTACTGTGTTATATTTTATCCTCAGTCAACTGCTACCATTGGATTCTAGATGCAAATTCAATACTGCTACACATAAATCTCCAAACACAATTAATGCCAACCTAAAGGGCAAGTGTCCTGGGGATGGTCAAGTGTCCTGGGTATGTTCAAGTGTCCTGGGTATGTTCAAGTGTCCTGTGGCAAGACTGACTCTACCCCATCCTTGCATGACAGGGGTACTTAATACCCCTGGCACACAGCTACAGGGAAACTTGTGCAAACAGCCAACTAATTAAATTATTTTTCCAATGAATTTGGTGTAAAATTCTATCCAATTAAATCGATTTTATAATTGTTCTATTTATAGTTCCTAAACTGTTTGCAGAGGTTTCCCTCTAGATGTGTGCCAGTATTACCACATGAAGTGACTCCTGAATGGAATTACGTACTGCTGGGGTGCGAGGATGACTACCCATGACTTATCTGTCTTCTTCTATGTTCTGTGATTGTAACCTGTCTGGTCTGTGGAAACTGGCCCAGAGATTACGAAACCTTTTTGAGTACAATTTTATACTCAACTCAAAAGTTGTGTTCACAAATCCCCATGTAAATTTGATCTTGAGCATTAAATCATGCTCAAAATGTTTCGTAATCTCAGGGCCAGCACACTCCCACACTGGCACAGCATTACCTGTGATCAATCAAAGGCAAGGGATTGAGGAGAGGAGGTGGAAGAGGATGTAGGAGGAAGGAAGTAGCTAAAATTTTTAAAAAGAACTGTCCTCGGGCAACATTTCACGGTATTCATAAAGGTTCACTGAAGCACAAGCCACCATGGATCTGAATCTAGTGAATCAGTTTACCATCAATCCCTGCAAGACCAGGGATAAAGTATCTAATCATGTAAGACCAGGTCCAAAATATTCATGGTTAAATAGGTAACAACGTGATGATGACACTCCCAGGTTGTCTAATAGGTAACAATGTGATGATGACACTCATGTTGTCTGATATGTAGCAGTGTAATGATGACCCTCCAAGGTTGTCAGATAGGTAACAACGTGATGATGACACTCCCAGGTTGTCTGATAGGTAACAACGTGATGATGACACTCCCAGGTTGTCTGATAGGTAGCAGCGTAATGATGACACTCCCAGGTTGTCTGATAGGTAACAATGTGATGATGACACTCCCAGGTTGTCTGATAGGTAACAACGTGATAATGACACTCAGTTTGTCTGATAGGTAACAACGTGATGATGACACTCTCAGGTTGTCTGATAGGTAACAACGTGATAATGACGCTCTCAGGTTGTCTGATAGGTAACAACATGATGATGACACTCTCAGGTTGTCTGATAGGTAACAACGTGATGATGACACTCTCAGGTTGTCTGATTGGTAACAACATGATGATGACACTCCCAGGTTGTCAGATAGGTAGCAGCGTAATGATGACACTCCCAGGTTGTCAGATAGGTAACAACATGATGATGACACTCTAATTTTCTGATACATAACAACATGATGATGACACTCCCAGAGGGTCTTGTTTCCCCATCATCCATGTCATCATTGACATGGCTTCCTAGCCTAGGGGCATATTAAATCTTGCAGATCAATTTGCATTTCAATTGGCCAATAGTGTATTTCAGTGTGAAGACAATGCATTTAATTCAAAGAGTGGTAATTTAGACTTGCAGTAAATAGTTGTGTAAGTTGTAGAGGACTGGTAAACATGGTATTAGTCTATACGATCAGTATTATTTATGTCAATGCCAATTGCTGCATATTAATTTTGTTCTTAACTCTTCACTCAAAACACTGCATGAACTAACTAGTTTGGTTTCGTGTTTATATAGTGTATAAAAAGTGGAAATCTTTTAAGGTCACATTTTCCATATTGACCTCATTTTTCCACATTAATGTTTGTGCAAAGTTTGATGTAAATGGCTGCTATACATTAATTAATATATATTACCTCTGGCATGTGCAGAGTGAATACTTGTGTCATGAAGTGGAATATCAAATGACGAAAATACACAGTTGGAGAAAATGCAATACAATAAAGTAGTTTTTTTTATCATGCTGCAATAACATGTATTTTGCAGTACTGTGTTATAAGAATACAAAGATTAGTGGATGCCATTACTTAATCTATATATGTTTGTTGATGCATCATGCAAACATGTCACAGTTGTCATTATACGAGTAAGGTTCAGGGACGAATTGACAATGGACAGTTCTTAATATGTCTTCACGGGTGTGTTTTGTCAAGCAATAAGTTGATAATGGAAAACTTTGATATGTCTCCACATGGGGTCTCATGGTGACAGAGGGGCTGTGTTTAACCTTGTCCATGCTGGCAGCAACTGGAGAAGCCATGGACGTATTAGAGGACAGAGATTGTAATTATTCCACCAGAATATAGGAGGTCAAATGATTCCATAAAAATGAGATCTTTCTGTATGGATATTAATTCTGGCCTCAAGATTATGAAACCTTTTTGAGTACGATTTCCTATTCAACTCAAAGTATTGTTCAGAAATCCCTATTTAAAATTTGAGCTTGAATATGAAATCATACTTAAAAATGTTTCGTAATCTCATTTGCAGTGAAGATGTCATGATAATTATTTATGTTGTGTACTGGTCCCACTTAGTACCTGCAAATCTGATTGGTGGATTGCTGGGCAAAGTTCAACAAGCCAGTACAAAACAGCATAACTCTTGGGTAACCTTACCTCTTCTAACATTAGCCATAGACTACACCCACTGACATTGCTACGGTTAGAGTTAATGTTCCCTTAGAGTTACAGCAGTTTTGTACAGGGGGGCCCTGAATCCCCAATATCAAACAACAATAAAAATGTACGCGAGATGTCATCATTTGGTATTGATGACAATCTAAGATGAAAGCAATCCACAATCTTGAACCAAGATCTAATAAAAAGTGACCCATATGAAGAAATTTGTTTTCTTTCACTACGTTTTATTTGTTTCAATTGAGAAAATACCAACAGAATTGCTCATGGCCAATGGTACAACAACAGTTGATTGCGTTTATTGCCATTCCGCTCACATAATGACAATGGAGAGAAAATTGGTAAGAGATGTGCTTCACAATGGAGAATGGAAATAACATTCTAATATAAGATCATGACATTGCATTGTCGGTAATGATGTTTGCAGCCATGGAGTCCATCCATAGCAGGAAAACATAATAGTCAATTTTGGTAATGGCAGGAGTTTGATTAATATGTCCATATTAACTGACAATACAGCTAATGTCATGTCTGTAGACTCACTGCCATTAACATTCATACCAGTTCAGTGTCAGTATCAGATTCTGCTTGTATTTTACTGCAATGCTGCACTCTGTTTGTGATTCGGGTTTATATTCCTGGTGTAAACCGACAAGCCAATGTGTAAATACAAGTGAATTCATCTTGAAGTTGAATGTAAAAAATTAAAGAAATAAAAATTATGTTTTTAAAAATAATTTAAGTAAGAAAATTCAATAATTTTATTATTAGAACTGAATTGATTTTTGTCGAATAAACAAATTTAAAAAAAATATTTTAAAAATAATTTCAGTAATTTAAATTAAAATAAATTCATAATTGATGTTATAGAAACTGAATTGATTTTTATTGTACTATTTATTATGAAAACTGTTATGTCAGTCATATGTAAAACAAATAAACTACGATGTTTATTTTAATCCCATGCATTGTCACTTCCTGCTCTTTGAGTGACAGGTTGTGCTGTCAGCACTGTCTATTTTAACAACTCTCTGAAGGGCTATACTGTTATGAGAGGACACCTTCACAAGACAAGACTGTGAGACATGTGATGTCCTACCTTGTGGGATGTCCTGTCTCGTCCTACTGACACACTGACTGACATCGCTTCCTGTCCTACATGTTTAACATTCTCACTGCTGGGTCAACCAAGGTTAATGAATGCTAGATTTTTTTCAGAATGAATAGATGAGCTGTCATTCAAATCCAGGCTTTTAAAAGTTATATTAAACAAATATATGTGCAGAAATCCTTAGATTCTTGAAGGTATTCATTGGCGTAGCTTGCAGTTTTATTCCCCAATATGGTTCATGTGCACCAGCTTCAAATCATGCACCATACCTGTATATATGTAGTTGATGTGGGTTCTCTCCGTACCATAAACACACCATTGCAAGATTGCCGAAATGCTGTAGAAAATGACACTGGTTTTGTTTTTCTGACTGGATGTATTTCAGTGTCACTTTCGCATTCTGAAGGTGAGATGGTCTTTGGCCATTGTCATAAATCACCACAGCTAGCCAGAGTCATCATTGCTAGTCAGAACCATCACAGCTAGCCAGAACCATCATGACTAGCCAGAACTGTCAGAGCTAGCCAGAACTGTCACAGCTAGCCAGAACTGCTGCAGCTAGCCAGAAGTGTCATACCTAGCCAGAAATGTCACAGCTAGCCAGAACTCTCACTGTATGGACCATTACAGCTAGTTAACATTCCATGGATCGACATTCCATGGACGGACACTCTGAGCTGTCAAAGCACTCCATTAATTATACCAGAATGATTCGCATGTGCTAAGTAGACATAAAGTTAGCATTAAGTCAGTAATAATATTGTAATAATCTCATTAGGTACTTTCAAGTGAGATTCCATGCTTTTGAGTGTCAAGGGGAAAAAAGGATAATTTATGCAAGTTTTATTTAGAGAGGCATTTTGTATTGTGATGGTTTACAGGAGGATGCTGCGGTGTTGTTGGTGGAACTGCTAATTACATTACCTCTTCACAGATTACAGGATTCACCACCAGCTTAATTCTTGAGTTACTGTCCAGGAAACTCCAGAAATAGCCGGTGCAGATGAGATTTGTGGATAGTCGGCACATTTACCTATAAACGTGGCAGTACATTAAAACTAAGACAACCCTTATATAGCACCAGGTTAATTAAAACTAAGACATCCCTTATATAGTGCCAGGTTAATTAAAACTAAGACAACCCTTATATAGCACCAGGTTAATTAAAACTAAGACATCCCTTATATAGCGCCAGGTTAATTAAAACTAAGACATCCCTTATATAGCGCCAGGTTAATTAAAACTAAGACATCCCTTATATAGCGCCA
>JAUTBT010085353.1:1360-11673 GCA_032361225.1 Lepetodrilus schrolli | reverse complement strand
AATTTGGGTCGTGCCTGCTCCACAATCATAGCACACTAATTCATCACCGGACTTTACCTGCGTCCCAGAGACGAGGGTAGATTATTTGTTTTCCTGCTCCCGAATAAAGCTGTCGTCCTCGCGCTACAAGTGTGGTGATGTGTATTACACAAGCCACCCGCAGTACCGCTGCTTCATGCTACTTACAAGTACGAATATATTCTTAAAAACATGTACAGTGCCCAAAGTTATTAAGCGCTATTTCACTATGTGTTTACATATAGACGAAGCCCACTTTCGGTAAAATATCTTGCAGTGTAATATCTAGCTCTACCCTCCATGAACAAAATCTTCGAAGATCGTTCATTTATTTAAACGTAACATTAATGCCCACATGTGTAATTATTAAGTTAATAATTATTAAGTTAATATTCATTATAATACATGTTCAGAACGGCGTCACTTATTACATTTTTATTTATTGCTTGGATATGGATCCATCAGTCATACGCTGCAATATTCTTGACACGCCTAGGATAGTTCACGAAAACAAGCGAGTAGAAACGAAGCGTGCCGAAGATATCCCGAAAAGTTGCGATAAATTTACATCATTTCCGACACGTTGTTGAAGTTATAGAAAAAGTCTGTTATTGTGACGTCTTTCATTGAGCCGTGTTTTTTCAACATGAAACTTGTGTTCAGCAAAGAGAAGCCTGCTACAGGTACATGATCAGATATTGTAAATACTCTAACTTAGAGTCTAAGAGACGGAAATTGTTGAAATCGGCACAATGATAACGTAGCGTCCCGTTTTCGATCAATTTAGCTGAATCTACACGTGACATGTGTGGCATAACTGCACGACACAAGCTACAAACCCACCTCCCATCACTAGAATAATAATAGTACGCAAAAGTACGCATCCGATCTCAATGAGCTGGGTTAATCACTATGTATGGCATAAATAAACGTGGCAGAAGGAAATCCAGCTAGGATTAGATTCACTAACCATTATATATGTCTCCATGCTTATTTTCGAAGGAAAATGTTGTTTTCACATAGTATTTTATGAAATTCTTCACCGATCGTGCTTATCAACGTACACCATCTTGCTAAAACTAGCTGCAAGATGGCGTCAGTTACTGAGCTGGATTGGTGATAAATTTCATAAAATACTATGTGAAAAAAAACTTTTCCTTCAAAAATAAGCATGGAGACATGAAGTATACATTATACTATAATGGTTAGTGAATCAAATCCTAGCTGGATTTCGTTTTGCCACATGTATTTATGCCACACGTAGTGATTAACCCAGCTGAGATCTGGAGCGTACTTTTGTTGATGCAAACTACTGGAATCCTCTGTACCATATAGCTACATTTTCTAATGTTTCACTTTGTTTGATCGTATACTTACGTTTACTGATGACATTTATACCAGTTCTGCATCAAACATCTGACAGGTGCCGCGATTCTTTGAGTTTTGGAAGCGGCAGTACCTTTTTAGTAAGTAGTACAAAAGCTGGTCTACCCCAAAATTGGGACACTACAAGGTATTGCACATTTGAGTAGGTTTTTCACCTAAAACTAACTCAAGCGTTGTTTTCTTGTAGCTGCTCTCTTGGTCGCAGAGTATCTGAAGGAAAAGCAGCAAAATGCATCCTGGGAGTTCGGAGACGCAAATTGTCTGGTGGCAAGCCCGTGAGTAATACATGCACACAACATTAGTCTTTATTGA
This sequence comes from Lepetodrilus schrolli, assembly GCA_032361225.1. Lineage (NCBI taxonomy): Eukaryota > Metazoa > Mollusca > Gastropoda > Lepetellida > Lepetodrilidae > Lepetodrilus > Lepetodrilus schrolli. The sequence goes on along the minus strand of JAUTBT010085353.1, from coordinate 9,957 downwards.
AACTCCAAGAAAGTGGAAATAATTAAATATGTTAAATATTTAAAAGAAAATTGAAATGGTCCATTTAACATTTATTGATAGAGCTACAACTAAAATGTTAAGTGAATGTGATGAATACAAGACATTAAGCTGCCAGGATGACAATCAGAAGTTTGTTGGTTTAAATGTGGTATTGTACTTGTAGATATGTCTGACATTTGACATTTGCCATTCCAGGGACGTCAGTTTCACATCGTCATCAGCCATTTGTCGTTACCTGGCACGAGCATTTCCAGCTGCCAATCTCCAGGGATCTTCCATTTTGGAGAAAACTGAGGTGAGCACGCCTGTATATGGAATGTGTAGACTGGTGCATCATGGGTCACCGTCTCAACATAGCCATACACAATCTGACTTCCTGATATTACAAATTAGGAAATAGATGTCTCGTGTTTTAAATTTCTCATGTTATTGTGGGTAAATAGATGGGTATTTCATTTCACATGTCTATTGGTGATGGCATTGTATTAGTTTTATACACTGAGCATTTTGTCTTCCCTTGTATGGGTAGCTGGTAGGATGAGATGAAAATGTAAATACTAACTTATAGCACCTGAAATGACAGTTTGGGTTGTTTACTCCCCAGGGATTTGAGGCAGAAAGTGAGGGCGCACTGATGCATTGACTGGAGTAATGTGTAACAATTATTATTATTATCCAGTTGGCCACTGTTCAGCTGTCTTGTAACCATGGTAACACTTGTCCTGTTTCCCGTCAGGTTGACCACTGGATCCAGTTCGCTGCTGGTCAGTTGTCGTGTGCGTCCAGCTTCACTGACGCCATGGAGTATCTCAACACTGTCCTGAGCTCGGTGACCTACTTAGTCGGACACGACGTGACCATCGCCGACTTCACCGTCTGGGAAGCTCTGCATAGTAAGCTCCCTTTGCTTTGTTTCAGTGAAGCCGATGTCTGTCGGACACTGTGATGGCAATTGGCCGCATTATTGTGACATGTGATCAGATATAAGCCCAGGCCCTGTTACACAGAACTCCTATTTATTAACACTGACTTACGACTCTCTTAGCGCTACAATCGTTCTTTTTGATGGTGCCGAGTATTTATATCACAATAGGGTCATACGGTGGTCTGGATGTTTAGAAATGTACTTTATTGTGATGAGCTGACCGTAGTTGGTATTAAAGTAGTAGGTCAACAGTGGAGGTCATCTCGGGAAATCTGCTTCAATTGAAATACGCAGACGGCAGCCAGAGCTCTCCTCTATGAGATGATATCTCCAAGGTAGCCTTTCCTCCAACATTAGCCAGATACTACACTATTAGCCAGATACTACAACATTGCTAGGAAACCTTGCCGTATTTAGTCATGCTGTTTCGTACCAGGTTACTCGTCACAAATGGGTGAAAGATTCCCGCAGCGACGTTAAACTCCAAAATCACTCACTCACTCATACCAGGCCACCCAGAGTAGTAAATATTTCTGTCTTATTGTTTAATCATCTGCCTGCTGGAGGAAACTGCAGATGTCCAAAAGGACTTGATACGTAATACACAAGTACACTGCCATTGGAACGTTGTTACTCACATCTTGTAAACACTTCCAGGCAACTCCAAGTGGCTCCCTCTGGTGGAGAAAGGCAGCATCCCGACGCACGTGATGCGCTACGTCACCTTCCTCTCGGCGCAGTCTGTCTTCAAGTCTGCTGCTAGCAAACTGCCCAAAGTGGAGGCCAAGGGAGGTAACTCCAAGAAAGGCGATTCGTCTGTAAGTGCTATTTGTTTGAGACACGTCTTCACTAACACGTTGCAGTATCTGTAATTATTTATGTTGTCCTAGGAATAATGATGAAAGCTGGTCTCATTGGCTGTATGTTTTATCAGAATCTTCTTATTGACGTAGCTTCCTTCAATTTTGCAATTTATTTGCTTAATCATGTATTAATGATCTCACTTTCTCCCTTAGGCCAAGAAGACGGAGGGAAAGTACATTGACCTGCCAGGAGCCGAGATGGGGAAAGTCGTTGTTAGATTTCCTCCTGAAGCCAGTGGGTAGGTCACTCCTTAGTGGGTAGGTCACTTCTTAGTGAGTAGGTCATTTCTTAGTGAGTAGGTCATTTCTTAGTGGGTAGGTCACTTCGCAGTGGGTAGGTCACTTCACAGTAGGTCTGTCATTTAACAGTGGTCACTCCTTGGTGGGTAGGTCACTCCTCAGTAGGTAGATTACTTCTTAGTGGGTAGGTCACTTCTCAGCAGGTCTGTCATTTAACAGTAGGTAGGCCACTTAGTGGGTAAGTTGCTTTACAGTGAGTCAGTTTGCAGTACCATACAAGCAAAGTAGCAATCTACAAGCTTTTTAATGGAAATGCTTTAAAATCCGGAACAACTACTTCCTGTTTTAAAAATCTATTTGCTGTCCGATCGTTTTTGTGAAATATGAAAATAGCATTGTTTTATTATATTTTATCTTTGCATTCATAGTTATCAGCACTTAATTAAAAAACAATGTATCACCAGCTCTTCACTGAGGTCAGGGCACTTGTCAGGAATTAGGTCAAGTTATCCGCAGACGTGTTTATTGTTTTAGCATGGATCGGTGTTTGAAAAAATGAACCTGTATCATTTTAATAATGTCAACTGTCACATTGTAGGTGATGAAGCCTTGGTGAACTAATAATACAACAGTGCATTTAGTTGATTGTTTAATCTTAATAGACGATTGCATTCATGAATGTCAACTTTTGATAGCGATCTGAGGTTAAAGATGGGCGACATATGGTTTCAATCAAGTCTTGGAAAAAAAGTTTAGAATTTATACAAGGCGGAATACGGTCGGTTGCTTCACGGTGGGTAGCTTTTGTCTGTAGGTTCTCTGTTTTTGATCTCTTCATATTCTGATCCCTTGATCTCTTCATATTCCGCTGTTCTGCCCAGATTCCTCCATGTGGGACATGCCAAGGCAGCCATGTTGAACCATTACTATGCTCAGGCGTTCAATGGGAAGCTCATCATGCGGTTTGACGACACCAATCCGGCCAAGGAAAATGCAGAGTACGAGAAGGTGAGGTCCTGAAGATGTTCAGTTATCTCCCCTTGGTTCAAGTCCACCAGCCGTGGTTCTCACTTTTTTATTATTATTATTTTTCATTTTTTTTATTTTGTTTTTGTTTTGTTCAGGTGATCCTGGAGGATCTTAAGACGCTGGGCGTGACATACGACATGTTCACGCACACGTCTGATCACTTCGACCGTCTGCTCGGTCTGTGTGAACACATGATCACCTCGGGCAACGCCTATGCGGATGACACAGACCCTGAGACCATGAAGAAGGAAAGAGAGGAGAGGAAAGATTCCATGAACAGGAATAACAGTGAGTAGACCAGTTGTCATAGCAACCAGCGCTGTTACCATGGACACCACGGAGGAATCCAGCAATAGGAACAACTTAGTAGACCAGTAGTCGTAGCAACCAGTATCCAGTGGCATGGATACTGCAAATAGCTGGGGGCGGGTGGTAGCGCTGTGGTAGAACAGTTGGACTTCGGAGCCAATGTTCCCCAGGTTCAAATCCCGGCCCGGGGGCCTGGCATCAATGTTCGGAAAAGTTGCCATTCTGACGCGATATTGATAGGATGCGATGTCTGTACAGTGGCAATGCAGTTATCATCCTTGGTCTTGTCAGTACCAGCCGGTGCTCGCAGGTTTACTGCAACATTCAGCGCTACGGATGTTGTGGGTTTCCTCCTGCCCTAAACTGACAAGTAGTGATATAAGTCGAAGAATCTTGAAAGCGACTTAAAACCCCAATTAAAAAAAACAAAACAAAAAAACAACAACTGCAAATAGCTAAAAAGTCTGCCCTGTTTAGAACTTTTTTTGACAGCCTCCAGCATTGTTGCCATCGCATTTCTAGTTTTGCTGTTATCAAAGTGGAAAATGGGTCTTTGCTTGCTGATGTGTAGTGTGGAATAACATCTGAATATTTTGAAATGCATTTGTATGATTGATATTTGAATAAATGTATGCACCCATAACTTCCTATTTTTCACTATATTTATAAATAAAAACTCATGTCTTGAGAAACATGTCCTCCTCTCAGGCGTGGAGAAGAACTTGGCAATGTGGCGTGACATGAGGAATGCGACAGACCACGGACAGAAGTGTGCAGTGAGAGCCAAGATTGACATGACGTCTGACAACGGCTGTATGCGTGACCCCACCATCTACCGCTGCAAGGCGGCGACGCATGTACGCACAGGAACTAAGTACAAGTAAGTGTAGAAGCTCCAAGTCTTAAGTTTGTGTAGAAGCTGGTCTGTGGATGTTGACGACAGACATATTAATATGAAGGGTAACATCTGGGGTTGATTCCACAAAATGATGTTAACTGCAAGTGGTAACTAGCTATATATGTATAGGAAGTTAAACCCTCATAGCACAAATATTGTTCTGTGTAACATGATGCAGATTGATGTCAATGGTAACGGTCTATAAACAATTTCTTCTTTTAAAAAAAAATTATAATTAATTTTCTTTTTTATATTGACCAGCAAGTGAGCATGGAGATTATTGGGGAGAAGTTGATTGAGATGTGAAGTTATGTTGTCGTGTATTCACGTGTTCCAGGGTTTATCCCACATACGACTTTGCATGTCCCGTGGTGGACAGTGTGGAGGGGGTGACGCACGCGTTGAGGACGACTGAGTACCACGACCGAGACGAACAGTACTACTGGTTCCTAGACCGACTTGGTATGTACACATGTCTAGACACTTGGTATGTACACAGGCACACTTTACGCCTGAGAAGAGCAACAGTACTTTTGGTAGGATATCCCTGGTAGGGGCTGCCACTGAATCCACTGAACCACACAGGTGTATATTGTAATGTTTCAGGTTTAAGGAAGCCCCACATCTACGAGTACAGTCGTCTGAACCTACAGAACATCGTCATGTCCAAGAGGAAACTCACCTGGTTTGTGGACGAGGGAATAGTGGAGGGATGGTGAGTTTACTGTACATGGATGGCTGCTCATGTATTTATGTATTATACACGTTAAAGTAGCACAAATATCAAGAATAACAGCTGAAATGCACTGTGGGGAAATGGGTGAACAAGGATCAACCATAAACTTGAATGCCAGTTATAGAAAGATTGGCTCTAGCGTCAATGGATTGTCGCTTTCCAACACCACACTTCAAGTTACATTTCTGACACGATCATGATAGGATGCACTGACTGTAGCGTGGCAATCCAGTTATCATCCTTGGTCTATCAGTACCAGCCGGTGCTCGCAGGTTTTCTGCAACATGCAGTGCTATGGATGTTGTAGGTTTCCTTCTGCCCTAAAACTGACAAGCCGTGATGTAAGTAAAAGAATATTTAAAGTGGCTCTAAACCCCAATTCAATGAAAAAAATGTAGTTGTTTTTATTATTTTTATTGTTTATCAAATCGTTGTGATATTTTATATGATTGACTTGAAATGTTTGGTTTTCACTTCAACGTGGATTAATGTCTGTGTGTCTCTTGCTGCAGGAATGACCCCCGATTCCCCACTGTTCGTGGTGTGTTACGACGTGGTATGACCGTGGAGGGCCTCAAACAGTTCATCATCACTCAGGTATGCTGTCAGGTTGTATACTTGCTAGGGAGGTGAGCAGGAAAGTTGGTGCACACTGATCCATGACTGGCATAATAACATAGTGCTATGAACATACTTTTGAGCGTGGATTTTGGCACATTTTACATTATTATTATTATTGTTATTATTATACATTATTATTATACATTATTATTATTATACATTATTATTATACATTATTATTATACATTATTATTATTATTATTATATTTATTATACATTATTATTATTATACATTATTATTATTATTATTATTATTATATTTATTATACATTATTATTATACATTATTATTATACATTATTATTATTATTATACATTATTATTATTATACATTATTATTATACATTAGCATTATTATTATTATTATACATTATTATTATTATACATTATTATTATTATTACTATTATACATTATTATTATTATTATTATCCATGTTGCAGGGCTCGTCACGGTCAGTGGTAATGATGGAGTGGGACAAGATCTGGGCGGTCAACAAGAAGGTCATTGACCCCGTGGTGCCACGGTACACAGCACTAGAGAGACCCAGAGTGGTTCATGTGATGGTTGCCGGGGCAACCGTGCAATCTAAGGATGTTGCCAAGCATCCAAAGGTAATATCAATGTATCTCGGATACGTGTAGAGACCACCATTTATTATTTAGTATTCATAGACATAGTGAATCCACTTGCTTTCATAGGTCAGAATCATGAAGACTTAACATTTTTATTTGAGAAATTGTCTGCACATCTCACCAGCTGGAAGGAAACTTTCTGAAATGTTATGTGCGTCTGTGCAGACCGAACCGCTACTTTTCCCCCACTACTGTCACCATGACAACCAGTGGACTCATGTTTGTAGTAGCCAGATAAACACTGTTGAATCAAGCTGTCTCAGTCTCACGTGATTGGATGGTTCAAAACGGCAGTAACAAGAACTCTTGACATACTGAGTGACGCCACCTTTCCTCATTCATCAGTGCATTGCACTCTAACCATAACAATGATGTAGCCTAGAGCTAACATTGTAGCTAACATTGTAGTATGTTTCCTTAGTTACGCCAGTTCATTCAGTAGAGCTGAGCTGTGTAGAGCTTCTATAGCTATATGTAGAGCTTCTATAGCTATATGTAGAGTTTCAATAGCCATGTGTAGAGCTTCAGCAGCCGAGTTCTTACAAGTGCTGTATTCCAGAATGAAGACGTCGGCATGAAGACGGTCTGGTACGGACCAAAGGTGTACATCGAGGGAGCAGACGCAGAGGTCATCCACGAGGGTGAGGTCGTGACCTTCATCAACTGGGGCAACCTTAAGGTCAAGGCCATCAAGAGGTCAGTATAGTAGGTCGTCCGAAAATCTTGGTCCTTCAGTCACACTGAACATATCTGATGTAATTGTATAACCAAATCTGTTAATTAGGTCAGCCTCACTTTCATATTTGTCTTTCCATGGTTACAGGGAGAATGGAAAAGTTGTTTCCGTGGAGGCAGAGCTGAACCTGGACAACACGGTACGTCTGACAACATTGTGTGTAAACCTGTCTGACAACGAGATCCATTGTGTGTAACCTGTCTGATCTTGATGTGTAGGTCTACATGTTACTGGGTTTTTTTACTACCGGATGTCAGATTTCTTTGCTAGGCTTGGATGTGCTGAGTCAGATATTCAGTAGCGATGCTCTCCGTCAGACGATCACTAAAGTTACCTCATGACTTGCTGCCCGTGTTTCAGGACTACAAGAAGACACAGAAGATCACGTGGTTGACTGACACTGACCGCGCCCCACTGATCGCTGCCGTCTGCGTCCACTTTGACCACCTTATCACCAAAGCCGTCCTCAGCAAAGAGGAGAACTTCAAGGACTACGTCAACAGAGACTCCAAGGTGAGCTGAGAGTTACCTCCCTTATATGGCTAATAGTGCGGGGTACGCGAGACTTTTGGCTGATAGTTTTACACACAGATTGTATTATTGTACGGATATTCATTAGGGTTTACAAAGCAAGCAATCAGAATAAAAGTTTTTCCTAAAACTGTAAGAAACTTCAAATAAATATTGTCTGCAAACCTGGCATTCCCTGATTACACCTGTTCTCAACAGAAAGAGACGGAGATGTTGGGAGACCCTGGTCTCGCGACCTTGAAGAAAGGGGAGATGATTCAGCTTCAGCGGCGCGGCTACTTCATCTGTGATCAGCCATACGAGCCAGTCAGGTGTGTATTGGATACAACTAGAGTTCTGTAACCATGACAACTTACAATCTGTCCGTAGGTGTAATCAATTTCACGATCAGGTAATCCTGTCTCGAAACTGATCCCACCGAAATGCATATTTACCTTTCCAACATGAAATTGTCGCTGCTTTTACATTGGTTCATCAGTACCAGTTGCTGCTTGCAGGTTTACTCTGTACTACATGTGTTGCAGGTTTACTCTGTACTACATGTGTTGCAGGTTTACTCTGTACTACATGTGTTGCAGGTTTACTCTGTTCTATATGTGTTGCAGGTTTACTCTGTACTACATGTGTTGCAGGTTTACTCTGTACTACGTGTGTTGCAGGTTTACTCTGTACTACGTGTGTTGCAGGTTTACTTCTTCTGTAAGCTGATTTGAGCAATAGTGATTCTAAAAAAAAAAATAAAAAAAAAATAAAATAGACCACAATTCAAACCAAAACATTATCATTTGGAGTGATGTTTAAATATGTTGTGCCTGTTCGTTAATCCCAAATCACCTAATGTTAAATAAAACATGTGGTTGACATAGTGTGGGTCTATGTGATGTAGCTGTGTGTAATGTTAAATAAAACGTGTGGTTGACGTAGTGTGGGTCTATGTGATGTAGCTGTGTGTAATGTTAAATAAAACATGTGGTTGACATAGTGTGGGTCTATGTGATGTAGCTGTGTGTAATGTTAAATAAAACATGTGGTTGACATAGTGTGGGTCTATGTGAT
>JAUTBT010085352.1:0-11674 GCA_032361225.1 Lepetodrilus schrolli | reverse complement strand
CTGTTAAGATTCTTTCACTTTTATTTATATATATATTGAACAATGTCTCCTTTTTCCAGAATCAAACAGGAAGTCAGGACGCAAGCTGTGCGCGGATATGATCAGTGGTCCTGAGAACGACCTGAGACATACTGGACACATCGGGTACGATGGAGCGGTATTCGGTGATGTGTCATTCATCGGAGATGCCTACGACAAACTCCCTAGCAGAGGTACATCATCACCAACACCAAGATTGCATTGCCCAGACTTGTCTCACTAGTACCTCATTGACTTCGGTAGACATTGGAATTGTAAGAGCCGTACAGTGTCTTACATGATACATCTTTCTCTGTACTATAGGACTAATTGTATTCCAATTGCAGGCAGACCTGGTGGCGAGAGAGTTGGTTCATCCATGTCGTCCATTAACAGACACGATCATCCTGACTACACCGGTACAAATGGATATGGACATTCATGGTACGTTGCATTCAGCAGGAGAATGCATGATGTAAAGATGTTATGCTAATGTATGGGTGAAAAAACGTAATTCACTGCAAAGATGTCGCAAAGTAAAATCCTCTTTATTTTATGTCCTTTTCCGTTAAGCCAATGATTATGTAATAGGTAGGTTTTGACATTGAATGGTTTCTGCAGTTCTAGGTTTCAACACCTGCCTACTAGTTAACCCTATAACTGCGACCAACTCATCGGTCTTTTGTAGTAGGTAGGTATTGAAACCAAAGGGTTGATGCAGCTCAATGTGTAACTGGTCTGTCTGTGAATGTTTCCAGGATCAGCCAGGAGTCTCTGGACAATAACGGCATCACTGGGGAGGACAGACAGTACCAGGACATCGATGAGAACAGTCTGCTGTCAGACTTCAAGATCCCAGACCTCGGAGTCAGTACTTGGAAAATTCATCCATCACTCAAATGTCACGTTTAAACCTTGAGCAACACTATGCACTCAAATGTTGTAGGTTTCCTCCTGTCATTAACTTACAAGCCAGTGTGTCACATACGGGTTCTAAGCCATCCCACGAAAACATTCTTCGATGATTGCATTATTTGGTTCTTCTTTCAAAAGACACATCTTGGAATGGTAATACATTTTATGTTAAAGCTGGTGACAAGAATAAAAGAACGGCAACTCTGAAAGTAAAGTGTGTTATTTCCAGCAAGGGAAACAGAGTTACTTCCCTTAAATTATCAGTTTGTTTTCTTTACTACAGTTTTGTTGCATATGGGTGAAAAAAGGATTCCTCATGCAATGTTGAGCAACAAATTACTAGCTCACTCCATTGTTAGTGTCTCACTTTCTATCATGTTGTTCCATGCTAATGTTGTTAATGTTTAACATCATCATCTGCGTCCATCATTATCTGCTAATATAGCAGATGGGATATTTAGGAAACTAAATAAATAAAATAAAATAAATAATAAAAAATAATATCTATAATAAAAAATAAAATAATGAATAATAAAAATATAAATAAATAAAAAAATTTTTAAAAAGTAATGCAGGAATAAATAAATAAATTGATTACTTAATCGTATTAATTATATGGCTATGGTTAGATATTATGTCAACTATCGTTTCCACAGATGGACTTTGGCCCCTCCTTCATGGACGAGGTGATGAAGGCATTGGATGAGAAGAAGACCGTGGACGGCAGCTCGCTGGAGACATCGCCTAGCAATGGTGACTTGCCAGACGTGGACAGAAGTCGGTCCGTGTCTCCGGGCAGCGAGAGTAAACAAGCTCCACCTCCACCACTCCCTATGTCTCCGCCAAGAATGGTGAGTTACCATGACAACAGTCTCTTCTGACAACAGTCTCTTCTGACAACAGTCTCTTCCCCCCATGTTTACTGTCATCTCCCATACTAAAGTCTAATCACATTGATGAGGTTTGGCTCATTGGAGCATGTTTTGAAATCTTTCTCTATATTTCCCTCTTGTCCTAATCATATCCTATTCTTTGTATATATATATATATTTTTTTTTTCTTCCATATTTTCGAAAGTCCTATATGCAAGCACCTTTCAGTTTTGTTGTGGTAATCTAAAATTCAATTAATGGCAAAGACGTTAATACTTCTTCGTAAATTAGGTTTCACTTGTTTCTTGCATGGGATTTAGTGTGGGAAGTGGCAGAGTGAAGTCGCTGGTATCTCAGGGCAGTTGAAAACCTTTTTGCCGCAATGCATTCCTATTAATACTATATGTGCACCATTCTACTATTGTTAATCGTTCACAAATTCCAATAGTCTTTGGATGAAATCCCCGCCCCGGGAGCCCGGCATCAATGTTCGTGAAAGTTACTTTTCTGATGCGATATTGATAGGATGCGATCTATAGAGTGGCAATGCAGTTATCATCCTTGGTCTTGTCAGTACCAGCCGGTGCTCGCAGGTTTACTGCAACATTCAGCGCTACGGATGTTGCGGGCTTCCTCCTGCCCTAAACTGACAAGTCATGATATAAGTGAAAGAATCTTGAAAGCGACTCTAAACCCCAGTTCCAAAAAAAATTTAAATTAATAAATTCCTGCTGCAACGTTAAGCACTATAACACTAATTTGATCAATTCTAGCTTCTAGAATCGCACTGAATAATATCCTAAAAATAATTACGCAAAATTATTTTCCCATTTATGTATTTTTTAAATATTTTTTATTTGTTTAATTGAGTTTTAAATGAATAATATAGTATAGTAATTTCTGATACTTTTGATAGTAGTAATTCATTAACTAGTTCTTCTAGAGTCAGGTTATTTCAATAGTGTCCTGTTAGAGTAGCTAACAGTGTTCTTTATGAACTACAGGCAAACCTTGTTGTGTTGAAACTTCGGAGACAATGATATTAATTTGACTGATCACGACCTTCAAGTCGGAGGGATTTTCTGACAAATAATTGAATGCAGTGTTCACACATCGAGATGAAAGATTTCAACTAACATTCAACAACAGTACACTCAGAAGGGCAACGTTTCCATACATCATACATAGACATACCTGTAGTTTTGAAGCACACTTATAGCACATGACTCTGTCATCATCATCAGGAAACAGGACAAGAAAATGGATGTACAATGTGAAACAAGATTAGTAAGGCTTATTATAGTGACTCAAACACTAAATTCATATTGTATGATCCTAAAGAACTGATGAGCCTAAAGAACTGATGATCCTACACCACGTACAATGATTTATTTCCTTCCAAATGATCTGTTATCGATAAATCAGCTCGTTTTCCGTGCAGTCAGCTGGTTAGATGTGCATAACCGTCTGTCGACTGTCTGGCCATTGACCAATCACAGTGTACTCTTCTAACCACATGACTATGAAATAGACACAATTTTGCATGTTTTGTAAACAATCCTTGTTTATCAACGGCAGATAAAAGGATTTAATTTGATGGGTTTTGCGTGGTTGTTCACACCTGAAAGCTCGGATTATTACAAATATAGCTCTCTATATTACGTATGATCTATGATAATAACAGGCATACAGTCAGGTAAAATCATCTATGTGTATGAGTCCTTTTAAGAGAGAGGCTGACAGGTGAAGCATAATTGATAACTCAATTACTAGTGACTTTCACCATCCTCATTTGTACAATGACACCAATCTGCCTTCATGTAAGCGTGTAAGCGTCAACGATTCTGCAAATTAATCGATAGGTAAATATGTCTGATTCTTTCGAAAACCTTAGGTATACAACCAAATAGTAAACTGGACTAGCAAATTAATGTATCGTTCATGTGATACATATTAGACGAATTTGTGTGGTTGATTCACTGGAATTCAAGACAAATATTCAAAATATATAGTATTTGCACACTTTGGCACCTAAAAATCATTTTGTCATATCGTGGATATTGTCTAGAATTGTTCAGGACTGACGTAATGCTTTGTCGTAAGGATGATATTCAAGAGTCAGGAGTTTGACACAAGAAGGTTTAGCTGTATGTAGCATACTTCTCTTTGTAGTCTTAACAATGTCGTGCTAAGCATTTTCATCTTGAAAAAAAGGAATATCTTTTTATTTTAGGTAATAATGAATTCGCTTCAATGCTAGAGTAATATATTAGTCAAATAGATGTTTAGAAAATTGTGTTGCACATATAGAATCTATATTCAAATTTGGTGGTGCATCTTTAACATAGATAATCTGTGGGACATTTCTGCTTGGTGCTTGCTTGCAGATCTCAAGTCACCCGATAAATACATTTGTTTCAGGAGGCCCCGCGGCGGTCAGAGAGCAGAAGCGAGCCGAAAAAACAAGCCAAGGTCAAACCAATGTCAGCATCTGAGGAAAGGATGATGGAATCTGCCATTGCTCTTGCGAACGAAACTGCTCAGAATCAAATGAGAGACAGTCAAAGTCCCCCAACGTCGCCCACAACCAAGACAGAGAAAAAGCGATCGGAATCCGAAAGTAGTAGTAGTGACTCGCCCAATCTCATGTCCAAGTTGAAAAAGATTTCGATCAAACGCAGTCCGAAGCAGGAGCGTAAAAGGACGTTCTCAGATGACATGAGCAACAAGAGTGACCTGGGCGGCGAGCTGCCCCCTGAGGCTCAGGAGGCATACAATATGTTAGTCGTTCGAGGATCGTATAGAGATAGTGAAGAGAGTTCAGACAGCCGGCAGTCGTCGGAGAGAGTGTCTCCAGCTAGGATCTCCCCCGAGAGAGTGGCTTCTTCTGTGATCTCTGGCAGCTCAGTTCCCTCCAGCAATGTCGAGGTCGAACACGACGCCAAACCTGCCCCAGTCACGACCTCCAGCTTTCGACCTCCTCTTCCAGCCACTGAACCTCGTCCTCCACCTCCGAAACCCGCACCGCGACCCCGCATTGACCTCTCAAAAAAATCTGAAATCCCTGTTCCTCGACCTCGTCCCGAGATCGTTCAAAGGGTGGAGCCGACTCCGATAAACAATAGACCAGAAATCGTGCAAAGAGTTGAACCCACTCAGATTCACAGAGTGGAACCCACACCCAGAATCAGTGGGTCGATGTCAGTGGATACCCCGTACATGAAAAGTGACTCCAAACCAGAAACTAGTCTTCCTCTGTCTGTTCACCGACAGCAAAGCTTCCCAGAGAAAAAAAGCAGAGAGGAGTTGAAAAAGACAATTGAAATTGTGCGTGTGGAATCCCCTAGGAAGGAGGAAGTAGTCACAGAAGCTGGAGCGAGCAGTTCAGAGGACTTGCCTTCCAGTATGGATAGCGAGACCAAAGAACCTCCCAAATCTTTCTTCGAGGAAGACTTCAGCGAACCATCTCCTCGTGAAATAATGTCGAAGTTGCGCGAGAGAAGAGTCAACCGATCACTGGACCACCATCGAGGCATCACAGGCGAAGGAGAATCTGTTGCTTCCACGCGGAACCTCCGAGAACCTCAGGGTATCCCTGGGAAAGGACCACCATCCACAACTGCTCCACTAGAAGAAGAAGAAGTGGACACAAACCCGTTACGCATGCTTAGAGGAGGTGCAATACCGATCCGCACCAGCAGAGGGGCACCAGGTATTAATACAAAGCATTCTCTCAGATATCCTAAGTTGCAATTTTCCAATCCACAGTTTCAGCGCATGGTCAGTGACCCCGGAGACAGGTGGCGGGAAAGACAGCTCGACAACCAGGAGGATTTAAACAATGACAACGACGTTCCTCCAGCTGTTCCGCCTAGAACTTACAGCTGCAGCAATGTCAGCATCAACAGTCTCCCTCTGCCTCCCAGGAACCCCCTTAGACCTTCCAGTATTAATGCCAAACCAAGGCAGAGAAAATACCCACTTTTGCTTAGTCCTCGGTCAGAAAGTCACGTATCTTTCTCGTATTCTGTTCCCCCTCGCAAGTCTTCCTCCTCCTCCTCCTCCCCTGTGCATGACCTCCCCTGCGATCTCCCCCCAGCCCCACCCCCTCCTCTCCATCAAGAGTTTGAAGCAGATGATGATGATGATGATGATGATGATGATGATGATAATGATAATGTATTCACCTCGGACAGTCAACCAAATATGTCTTTGGCCAAACCGATTCAGCAGCCGGTAACCACGTATTATCTAAGTAATGTCAAGTGCAATCTAGCTCAGTTGGGATTTTACAACAAATTGGATCCATTTTGGGTGCAGACTGTGTTTTTGCCCGATCGGACCAACTCAGACTATGAGAGTTCTGAGGAGATCTCGCCTCTCCTGCTAGTTAACTACAAGAACTCAGAAAACGTCAGCTATGAGGATTTACTCAACTTTGCGCTTGATAGGTAAATTTGACATAGATATGTAACCTAGAACCTATATATGCCTGTAATCTATAAACTAGGGCGAGACAGGAAATATATCAATATGGCAGCTTATCATTCTTTTGTGTTCAAGGGGGACCAAACTCGAATTAAAACAATTTCCGAATCCAATTTTCAAAGGCTTGGAAATGTTTATTTCTATGAATATTTTGCCAAATTGGTATATTTTCTGAAGTTAGGTTGAGCAATAACTGGCTAAAACTTATATAAGCTATGCAATAAATGGTATTGGCAGAGCAGAAACATTATAAATTTAGAAAAATTAGACGTTTATGTTTAGCACTCCAATTGTCTGTAAGTTACATCTTTTATAATGATATTAACAATTTTCACTTGCACTAACTTTTTGATTATTATTAACATTGTAGTGGGGGTATTTCTCTGTTTTTGATTCTCAGTTTATCTTAATTCAATCAATTCATGATTTTTAAAGTCATCTCTGTCAACACCTTTACTGTATATATACCAAGCTTCCATGCATCTGCAAGTTGGTTGAGGTTAGAGACTATTACAGTAGTTTCAAGTTATCTTAGTATAAAGCTTGACGAAATATATGCATGAAATTGCTTGGATATGGGTTTAAATACATTTCGCTTGTAATATTTCAAATTAAAAACCATCAGAGAGTTTAGTGTGATGCACTTGTTTATGACTATTTGCCATAATTTGATTTAAGTCTATGAATAAACCTTCAAACTATTTGTGTATTTAAAAGAATAGATTTGATTAACTAGCATGAGCATGTAAGTTTTAGCCAGAAATATTTTGTTAAGTATATTTCATAATAGATCTTTTACTTGTCTAATAAAAGTATTGATTTATTGAACTAGAATTAAAATTCAGCAAGGTATTGTAGTATAGTAATAAGTAGTAGTAAACACTTCCCAATCACACCTCAAAATAAGGCCATTGATGACGTATGGGAATGGTTGGTTTTGGCTTGGGTTTGTGTTAATATCTACCCTAACCACTTTTGAAACCACTAAACGACCATTTAAGAAAATATCCAGCAGCACATATTAACACATTCTATACTAGAAGTAAGCTGTCCTATCGATGCTGTTAATGTTAAGATATATGTGAAGACAGAAAGTTTTTAATCTATTTGCATTTATTATTACGACATATCAACATTGGACTTCAGCGCCTGGCTTCTATGTTCGCCAAAGTTACTGTCCTTGGGTCTGTCAGTACCAGCCAGTGCTAGCAGGTTTACTGCAACATTCAGTGCTACAGATTTGGGGGGTTTCCTACTGCCTTAAACTGACAGGCTGTGATATGAGTGAAAGAATCTTGAAAGTGGCTCTAAGCCCCAATTAGAAAGAAAGAAAAAAAATACATTATTACTGATATGTCTATCTTCAAGTTGATATAGACAAATTGTTTAGGATGAAATATTGATGGAGAGGTGAGGACAGCATGTCAATGTTTTGTTATGTAGTCTTTGTCTGTTTCTTCTTATTCAGTCAATATTCAGCCCATGTTGTTTCAGGTCTATTGTAAATTTCTTTAATGATTTTAACAGGGATGATTGTCATGTATGGGTGAAAGATTCCCAAAAGTGCAACAATTCAATTTTGCAGGGATGGAAATTTATCTGGAAAACCTACTAGCCTGAAGAATTATTTAACTTTAACAAATTCTATTAACTATTAAATTTCTATCTGTTGGGATACCTTTTACATTGGTAAATACAGGCTACTGGTTTGGTATTGATGTCATCCCTGAATTCCAATTTAATAACTTTTATCATCTATATTTCTTATTGACTTTTTATATTTTGGATGTGATCATGATAGGATGGCTGTCTTTAACATAGCAATGCAGTTATCATCCTTGTTCTGTCAGTACCAGCCGGTGCTTGCAGGTTTACTGCAACATTCAGCGCTATAGATGTTCCTACTGCCATAAACTGACAAGTTGTGATATAAGTGAAAGAATCTTGAAAGTGGCTTAAATCCCAAGTAAAAAAAAAATAGCCTGAAACAACTTGTACTAAATATACTTAATTTTCTGTAGCAGTTAGCATGTGACATTTGTTTTAAACTTGATCTTTATTTTTTGTATTTTTTAAATGGGATTTTTAGTAATTTATTTCTACCTGGTTATGTTGAACCTGTTTTAGTCTAGATAAAATGTCCTATTTTTCATTTCACCCATTTATGTTGTTAGACAAACAGCTGAGATTGATCATGGCAATGCATAACAATTGCTATTTAATAAAAATTCTTATTCTATGAAATAATTAACTTTTGTACTATCTCAGCTGTTTGCAACTTCTTACACATTTGGGTTATCATGGATCTATCTATTGTATATCTCTAATACCAGCCATAGCCTCTGGGCCTCCCTTCATGACCTATCATCCCTCATGGCACCCGATCATGTGACTTATCATCTGTCATCTCATTCGCTGATCTGGGTAACTATGGTGATGGAAGACTGGGTTTGTCTTTTAATGAATTTGTTATTGTAAAAAAATATGACCCTTCTGTTAGACTGTTTCTCCACAAGTGATAGGTAAGGGATATGGCAATAGCGGTTAAGATTTCTTTGTTGAACTATGTGTGGTTTGCATCAATTACCTGCAAACAGTGTGTGATATGTTTTAAATAGATACTATTTTGTCATTATCTAGAAATAGCCCAGGAACTAATAAAACCTTTAATAACATTACCAGCCATTTCATAATCCAATAAACCATCGAAACCAAACCACTGAGACTTTCACTAACAAAAGTATTAATATGCTATATGCATTCTTACCCATCTATTTGATGGAGAAAAAAAAACACTTTAGAAAATACTATAATTGGAACAAAAACAAGCAAGGCATATACACTACATTTATCATATATTTGCACTGTTTATTGCAGAGCCAAAGTAATTTCAGACTGGAAGTAAGAGAAATCATTAAACATCTTTCAGTATTGCTGTCCTCTGTTTGAAAACATTGTTCAATTTGCATTTGATTCTTCAGAAAATATAACAATCTGATCAGTGCATTGTCCCTTTTTCTGCCCTGCATATTTTGTCACATGCAACAATGATTACTGGAAATTTGAGTGTGTTTAAGTGACAAGCATGTGCTTTTAATTCATTTATAACCAGACTAAATATGGAATCTTATAATATACCTAGCCTTGATGTTATGGCTCTCTCCCTTATACTAAAAGTCGATTGCCATGAAATAACTGAATGATTGTAGAAGATGATAGTGGGTAAATCTAACCAATATCCTCACTCATATTTTTAAAATAATAATTTCATTTGAAAAAAACATTGGGAGAAGAACGGAGCCTTACGGTACATGTAATGAGAAAATAATTATGTTATTTTAAAAAAAAATTACTGTTTAAATTAATAACTAAATAGTTCATTATGGAATAAATAAATTAAACTTTGAGAAATGCAAATGCATTTATGACATTTAACATTATTGATAATGTGGAAACAACATACATGTAATAGGAATATATCCATATACATATATCTTTGTATAATTTTGCATTAGTATATTAGTGCATCCACTTATATATATGCATGGCATAACTACACACATATAACCTATATATTGTTTATATATATATTAATAAATAAATATTCAATAACTCCTATTAAATAGTTCTAGCACAGGTTATAATATTCTCATTGCACCATGTTCTGTATAATATAATCTACATCAAGCTAGCATGCTACCTAAAATACAGGTGTACATTTATTAGTATGTATATAGTATATACCTATATATATACCTATATATATATATATATCTATGTCAAATGTTCAGTTTTCCTTATCAAGGTAAGAATGGTTGATATTTTCACTTCCAATTTTTTTCTGTCTTAAAATACTCTAAATGATGACTACATCCGTTACCATGCCAATTGCAGCAGATCACTGCGTTTACTTACATGTATTGCCATTTTTTGACGAATTTATGAAATGCTGTAGCCCTTCCATATATCATTACATTCTTCAAACATTACATTCTTCATACATATTCATTCTTGTACCACCTCATGTCATTGTGCTCACAATTGTGAATTGATCCACTCTAGATTGTATTGCCAGGGAAATGTTTTACTGGGAGTGTACAGTCTGTTTATTAACAGGGTTGATGTTTTCAATCACAAACTTGATTTTTGCCTTACTACTCTGGGGCCATATTCCCGAAGCTGTCGTATAAGTAACAACATCATTAAGCCTTTGTGGGAAAATGAAAGATGATCCCGAAGGAGCCAAATTTTCCTCCGTGATGTTGTTATGTATACAAAAGTTTCAGGAACATGGCCCAACGATTGCTTGTTGGTATGCAGTGTCAACAAAGGTGATTTACCAGTCATGTCAGTTTGATCTGCGTACATGTCAGTTTGATCTGCGTACATGTCAGTTTTGATCTGCGTAAGTCAATCTTGAACTGATCCATTTGAGCATCCTTGATGTTCATGCTTATTTGAATTTGTTAGGAATTATTCATCTATTTTCAAACTCGATGCCATCTTTAACCCTCTCCATGCTGAAGGCAACCAGAGATGCCCTAAAGGGCTGTACCTGTGCCTAATTCAGCAGGGAGAGGGTTAATATGAAATGTTTGTAGTCACCATGTTTAGAATATACAATAGTTGTAGATAATCAGAAGTCCTAGGCTATATTTGCATGATTACTTATATTGAACAAAATATTTTACTTTACTTTTAGATACGATTACTGACTTACTGTAGGCACAATGTTAATCTGCTCGTACAGATGTTAAATAATATTAAAGATTGTTGGATGACATATATTTTCAAATTATGAAATGTAAATATGGCATATGAAGGCATTCTTTTTAATTCAACACTAATCCTGACTATATTTCCATCTATTTAGGGAGAAGAATTGCGAAGAGATAGAGACAATGCAGAAGATCTTCACAACAGAGGTAAATGTTCAATAGCTGAACAGTTGTCTGATTATGGGAGATTGTTTCAAGATTAAAAATTAAGGATTTTTACCTCAATTAAAGATTTAAGGATTGTCCACACAGCAGAGAATGGGTACCCGGACGGATGAGATGGACATGTGAATAAACCTTGTAGCGCTTTGAACAGCAGCTTGGGTTTTATACTCCCTAGGGAGTTGAGAAGGAATTGAGGGAATACAGATCTATTGACTGGGGTAATAAAGTAGCGCTATGAGCATGCTTTTGAGCATGGATTTGGTGCAATATAAATTGTTCAGCTAATATTGTATATACTTGATATTATTCATATGGGGGCGGGTGGTAGCGCAGTGGTAGAACAGTTGGACTTCGGAGCCATAGATTCCAGGTTCAAATCCCGCCCCGGGGGCCCGGCATCAATGTTCGCGAAAGTTACCTTTCTGACGCGATATTGAT
>JAUTBT010085351.1:0-11675 GCA_032361225.1 Lepetodrilus schrolli | reverse complement strand
GCCACTCTACAGACATCACATCCTATCAATATCGCGTCAGAAAGGTAACTTTTGCGAACATTGATGCCGGGCCCCCGAAGCGGGATTTGAACCTGGAACCTTTGACTCCGAAGTCCAACTGTTCTACCACTGTGCTACCACCCGCCCATGTACACATTCATATTGCACTTCAAGTATGCTCATGTCGCTAATTATTACAATGATCAATGGATCAGTGTGCTCTCATTATCCTTCTCAATTCCCTGGCCCCGGGAAGCATACAACTTTTCAAATTTTCCCATAAAAGGGCGCACGCACAAAACATGAATTGTCCACAATTTGGTACATCGTGTATAAACAGAAACAAGTTGAAGTTATCCTTGATAGAGCATGACAAAACATGCAAGCTTTCAAATAATCTTGAAAGCAGCTTTTCAAATAATCTTGAAAGCGGCTCTAAATCAAACTTCAATCAACCAACATAGTATTTCACAGTGACTTGCAATGAACCGACAATTGGACATCGAACAGTTGACGACAACCATCGATCAGTTAGTGATGTATTATTAATAACAATAATAATAACAATATATGCATTTGTAGAGCATGAAGTTCACCATTATACTTCTCTTGTTAGAATAATGAAAACAACTTTGAGCATGGCTAGATTATCTCCCTTTGCCTAAATTAAATCCACCATGTGAGTTTAACAAGTAGCAATAAATAAAAACCAGGCATAATATTAGATAATAATAATATTGAACCAATATGTTACATGATAGTGGTATCTCATATCTCTATTTTCCCTGGTGATGAATCTGCTATGATATGGAATGTTTACCGTTTGGTTTGTCACACAATATTGCACACCAATGCTATACTAATCAAAGATATCCAGTCACGCATAATGACTAAATGTAATTATTACTTATATAGTGCTATGGAATTGAAAACTCTGATTAGCATCATGTCGAAATGGTTGATTTATGGCGATATTGTCCAGTCAGGTGCTCAGTAAATATAATAAATTTTTCATGAAACCTAATCTAAACAGAACATATTTATATTATTAATGCAACATATGTGTTGGGAGATACTCTGGAGTATATTACACAGTTCATGCGCTTGAATGGCTTAATGAATACAAATATTTTCATTGGCTGCCAGTCAGCTGACACAATGTTTACATTGCACTGCAGCACATGTCAATTTCAACATCTGATTGGCATGTTTACACAAGTCTCACTATAACTTTATTTTACGTTTTGCCTCCTGCAACATCCATTGGTGTTAAATATTGATTGCATTTGCTGTATCCATATCTACATCATTCTATTTATTATAGGGACTGCAGAAATGAAACTTAGTATATTAAATAGTAAACTTACTATAATATACAATTTTGAAATTTGTATTATTAATAGTTTCCATTTTTGATCAGGAAGATGCTCTCTTGATGAAAGTCACTAAATCTACATGTAAATCTAAAAGTTAACCCTCTCACATGCACTGTTCTTTAGGGCATCTCCAGCATGGAGATGGTTAATTAAGGTTACTATCTGACTTAATTAAGAAGGTCAACTTACTATCTGACTATTTAAGACAACCATTTGGGTTATTAATTCTACCCATTCTAGATTAAGCACAACCATGCTTCTATGCATGTCTGGTTGTCTGTAGCATACAGAAGGTTAACGATGAGAGCACATAGGAAGAGCAGTTACAATTATAGTTTGGCATGAAATGCATCAACAACCCCTGTAGACAACCCCTATAGCTGATGCTATTTTTTTTTAAATTGTAGTAATTTTTCTTTTTCTTATTTTTTTAATTACAGGTGCAAACAAATCTGAATTTTGGTTAGGTATTACATGTATTAAGAAATCATTAAAAGTGTTATTTTTGTGGGTTTCATTCCTTTTACCTAGTATTTGCCGAGATAATCGTTCAATGCACTTCATGCCAAACTACAAAAGTCAAAAGGAAGGAAAAGCAAATATTTAAGCAAAAGCAAAAAGATAAAAACATTATTATTAAAAACATACAACTGAGCCACAGGCTCTGTAGCCCACTTGGTATGTAAACTTGCTGTGAATGCATAATATATATTTTCTTGATATGTAGGCAATACCGTACCTCTTGGGTTTGATGCAACAGTCATATGTGAAAATGGAAAACTTAATATTCTGTAAATTAATAATACATCTCCAATTTCCAACCCACCATCCTGTGTATCGTTCCTTAAATGAGTAGTTACAGGCTTCTTTCCCACTGCAATGCATATCAATACTGTGAGAACATATCTCACTCGTAGAGGTTGAAAGGTCACGTTGCTATAGCGATGCACAATGACTCAAATTACTTGCTAGTAAGCAGTGCCACTTGTAACCTAATTAGCAGCATGCGTGGTGTGCATTTTCAACAATTTTGGCAATGGCTACATAAACAGTTCTTTCGTTTAACCCTCTCCATGCTGGGGGCAACCGGAGATGCCCTAAATAGCAGAACATGTGCCTAATTCAGCAGGGAGAGGGTTAATAGTGCAAACATTCTGGGTCCAGTTGCATGACTCTCTTGCAGCACTAAGCTCTTGTAGGCTATCTGAATAAGACAGCGCTACAACTATTTAAACGGCAGTTGTATGTCCTTACAACTATTGTAGCCTACAAGAGCGTCGTGCAACTGGACCCTAAAATTTAAATATTGGCTAGGTAGGATAAAATAACTCCTAGCGTTTTTTATTTTATTTACTGAGATAAGAGCCTTGGAAAGTTGCTCATCTCTTTGTTTTTATGCATCTCAATTCGCGGAAAGTATGCCAGCCTTGGACACTAATTAGTCCACAGACGGCTCTGCTCATGCATAGCCTTGCACAACAGGCAACGTGAAAATACTGAATATATATACAAGTTACAAGCTCAAACAGGTGTTATGACCAAGTGAGCTAAGTTAATCAGCATGCACAATTAGAAATTAGGAAATTCTATGATATACATATGATGTATATCTAGTAACATGCTGTGTAAAAAAAAGAAAAATGATCTCGGATAATATGTGTATGTTAGCACTTATAGATGCATACTCAATTCAGCATAATTAGAAAATTATCACTAATAATCTATACTATACTAACATTAATTTATGCCTCAATGCACAATACAGCAATTACAGCAAATATATGGTAAATTTACTTTTCAATAACTGTAAATGAATATATTAATAATTAATATTATCCAGTGTGTTAATAATATAGACTTCTTCTGCATAATTCCATAATTTAATTCTTTTAGAAAGAATATATAGAATATTAAGGAATCTTGCACAGTAGAGCAACCGACATGAAAAGCATATAGCAGAAATAAATATCTCGGTTGAAATGATTGGAATATTATTAATATTATTTTTCAGATTAAGTTATACATGTCAATTAATTATTAGTAATTTGAGATAACTATTTTAGAAAGTGTATACATTACAATAATTTTTTTTTTTAAACATCTGCATTATCACTTATATAAATGAAATAAAATGATATCCAGATTTCCAAATTATGCTTGACTTGTGACATACTGTAAGTAATTGATTGTTTGACTGATTGCATTACATTGCTGCAGAAATATTTCACCTGTATGCAATGATTGTACCACTGAAATTACTTGTATCGGATTGTACAGCATTAAGATTTTAAAAATTGTAGAGCTACAAAGACTTAGTAAAACTGGCCTGCATGACTCAGCAAAATGTCAGCTATATTTTCTCACATCAGTTTGAAAATTGCCATAACATATAATACTATTTACGAAATAATTATATTAATAAAGTTTAATTAAAAGAAATCTTAGATTAATTACAGAATTCATTCAATAAATCCGATAAAATTGTAAAATAGTTTATGCAAACTTTAATACATGTAATAATAAAAATGATAAAACATTAAAAAAATAATTATAAATTCAATTATAAGGATATTATTCACCTAATAAGATGAATAAATTTCAATTCAAAGAAAGTTTAGATTTATTTAAAAACATTCAATATATCACAGAAATATTACTTTTTGTAAATCTTATAAAATCAATTTAATAAAATATGTAAATTCATATTTTAAATGTTAATTTTAAGAATTCATTCAATATATATCAGAAATGAATAATATTTTATTGCATACGTTAAAGGCATAAAATCACAGATTAAGTGGTCATTTTGGATGGAATTGAAGCTATAAATGTAAATTATTTTAACTTAGCATACAGATTAATGCTTTTGTACCTCCAGAGATCTTTTCCTTGCTCAATTTCAGAGGTAAAACATATCACTCGCAATGACAATAGGATAATGTTATCTTCAATTATGAAGATAGATATAATTTGGGTTAGTTCTGTTTCACATTAGGAAAACTTCAGAGGAAATCGGAAGTTCTATTCTCTACTTATGCAACTAGAGATAAAGAAAGTCACTTGATGCTTTTCTGAATGTTAACTTCCTGTTCAGGTTTCACATTTGAAAATATATTCTTTCAGAGAAGTGAGCTTATTATCGAGAATTGGAGCATTGTACATATTAATATATTGACGTACAATAATATGAAAAATGAATAACTAGCCGGAAATTGGGTAAACATAGCTGGATGAATCCAACACTTGCATGTAGACAAATTAAATGTACACATTTTTTTACCATGACATCGGTCAACAATCTGTGATTGTATGTGCTTCAACTAAGCAAATTCAATATTTACAATATTTAAAAATAGAATATTAACTCCACCAACCTTCGTATCTTCTCAACCAGATCACCAAATGGTTTTTCCCAGCAATACATCTTGATAACTCGCATTCCTGAAATAATCTCGTTCATAACTCGGATCCGATTGTCTGTGTGTTTGGCTGTTTTCTGCCTGAAAACATACACAATTGTACAATAAAAATATTGATTTTCAACACACATATAATAATAATAATAATGTATATTGCACCACATCCACGCTTGAAAGCATGCTCATAGTGCTACATTATTACCCCTGTCAATCCATCTCATCCTTCTGGGTACCCATTCTCTGCTGGGTGAACACAGACATTTTCAAACTAAGTCACTATGCCCAAGGTGACACAGGTTTTTCAGCCTGTGCTTCAATGTGGGCCATGAACCAGTCCAGATTGAATGTGCTCCACGTTAACCTGACCATGTGCCACTATATTAGAACGAAAGTTTGCTTTTACTATTATGTTGATTGTGTGACACTAAATTCACATTGAATAACCTAATGATCTTAAGCCACAAACTGTGATTGATTTCCTTCCAAATGATCCGTTATTGATAAATCAGCTAATTTTCAGGGCAGTCAGTTTATTTATTTACACAGACTGCTAGGTGAGCAGGAGCATGTGACCGCCCAACTGTTTGACCGAGGATCAATCACAGTGTACTCTTCTGACCACGTGACTAAAGTAGTCTATGTAAATAAACATATTGCCTACCCGAAAAATGAGCTGTATTATCTATAACAGATCACTGTACATGATGTAGGATCGTCAGTTCTTTAGGTTTATACAACATGAATTTTGTGTTCGAGTCACTTTAACCCTGCTGGATTAGGCACAGACACATCTCTTTAGGGCATCTCCAGTTGCCTTCAGCATGGAGAGGCTCAACTAAGCAACATGGTGAATTTCTACTGACCTGAGTGTCGAAAAGAGCTTGCCCATCCAAGCTTGCATGGGAATCAACAACAACAAAACGGCAAACCCAGCCAGCACAGCTGGACCCAGTTCATACCACAGAATCGTCAAAACGGCTATCGCCTGCAGAGGCCCAATCCAGAGAAAGTGTAAAAACATTACACCCTGAAAGAAAGAAAAATGTGTAAGAATAAAATATTGATTTAATCAGAAAGTAACACTGTAACAGTTTGAGCATGCATTCAGGTGCATCCACACCGAGCACAATAATGATTGTTGATTTTTTTTTCTCCATGTATTAGCCACAGTTATTTGATTCCCTTGTTTATGGATCCACTGACCTGATTTCTTTCCATTTTGGAAAATAAAAATAATTATTTTAATAATATTCTGCTGACATATTAGTGGTGATACAGATCAAAGTTCTATCAAATGTTTATTTTAACAGTTTTAACATGCTTATATATTTAATATTTAAATATATATTTTCAAACCTTTTCCCCCCATATATTATAAAACATAAAACAATGATAATATTAAATAAACTTTATATTATTGTTATTTAAGATTGTTGTGGGAATCTTAATAACAAAAATCTAAAAAATAAAATGATCTGAAAAACATGGCATGGGCCACAATGTCCATAAGTCAAGATTTATTCTTATGTTAAACAAGAAAATTATACAGGAACATAACTGTGGGGCAATTAACCCTCTGTTTGGGGTTTAGAGCCACTTTCAAAATTCTTTCACTTATATCACTGCTTGTTAGTTTATGTCAGGAGGAAACCTGCAACATCCGTAGCGCTGAATGTTGCAGTAACCCTGTAAGCACTGGCTGGTACTGACACGACCAAAGATAATACCTGCATTGTCACTCTACAGACAGCGTATCCTATCAATATCACGTCAGAAAGGTAACTTTTGCGAAACATTGATGCCAGGCTTCTAGGACTGGGTTTGAACCTTGGTCCTTTGGCTCGGAAGTTCAAGCATTGTGCTACCACGTGCCACCCTCCGTGTTCTCACCTGATCAAATCTATTTACATCATTTGACATAAGATTCACAATCTGTCCGACTGTCGTCTCACCCAGGGCTTTGTTACTTAGTCTCAGGGACTGAAAAGGAAAATGATATTTAGTATATTGTATATTCCTCAGGGAGTTGAGGTAAATTATGTGCAGATCACTACATCTAACTAGAATAACTATAAGATGACAATGACAATTGAACATTATATTCATATTTAGGCCCACAGATACTCGATTCCATGATTAATTAATTTGCATGTAATTTTGGGTCGGATGGTTAAAAATGAAAATAAACACAAGAAGACAAAATAATATTGTTGCAAATCGTGGCAGGATGTATAGATCTGTGAAACAAATAGTCAAATTGGTTAGTTCACCTTCCCTTAAATGACCCAATGACAAAATAATAATCTGACAAATTCCGGAAAAAACCACTAACATACCGCTGCAAGCATCCACAGGATCAAGTTAATTAAAATCAGACATGAAACTGACGCTCAGATATTTGGACACTAGCTACTTTCCAAAAGAATGTCAAAATGTTTAAGGAAGGAAAAAAGATCTGATTTTAATTAGACTGTCACAGGATGGTTCTGTCAAACAAATATTCAAATTGGTTTGGCCGCAATCGCTTTAAAAATCGCCCAATCGACAACGTACCTTTTTGTACATGAGGGAGCAGCATGCTATTCTCAACTGCATACCGATGCGTGTGACACTGAAGAAGTACGGGTGATGAAACACTCCTAAGACCACGGCACAAAGAGACACTCCCGTGGCATAGAGATACGCTTCATACATTGACACAGTGGAATTGGGCACGAAGTAACGTATCATTCCGCCAAGCATTAGAGGCTGTATAACTTTAGTTCCTTCCTGAAAATAATGATAATAATAATAATAATAATGCATTTATAGAGTGCAGATATCTTCCACCATATGCTGCTCAGTGGTGCTTTAACAGGACAAATACAAACTGTAAATGACAGTAGTCTATTAATCATAGGCTTCACGGAAGAGATAAGTTTTGAGTTGGCGTCGGAAGTTAGGAAGGTGAATTCTTGTTTAATGTCATTTGGTAGAGAGTTCCAGAGATATGGAGCGGCAACTGAGAAAGATCTATCTCCAAGTTTTACATTCAATTCAATTTAAATACACTTAAATGAATATTTCCTTTTTCACTTGAATGTAAGATTGTGATGAATTTGCCACATCATCAAACCATACTAGGGCTAGCATTCATGGGAAAGTAAATAATTAAAATGTGTATTTTTTTTTTATTGTATGCTAGTTTACTAATGTAAATTATTCATACACAGATCTATGCGTTTATAATTAGTAACATGGTATATGTATAAAACACTGATCACTGTAACATATGGCATCTATTTTTATCAGTCATATCGAAAATGTTGTAAATATATTTTTTATTCATTATACTTGTTTATGGGTGCTTGAAGGAGACTTTTAAAATCGGACTAAAACTTAGTGTGGAAGGAAAACTTCCATGTCAGTTATTGATATGAAATGACACCAGACAACTGGGTCATGACATAAAAAAGTTATCAGGCCATTGAACCCAGCTAAAAGGGACACATGCCCATGGAGTCATGCTCCGGGCAACTTTACTACTTACTACTACTACTTACTTACTACTACTACTTACTTACTACTCGCTCTACTTACTACTACTACTACTACTACTACTACTACTATTTGATACCGTAATAATTTGAATAGGAGAAAATAATGAAATTTGTAGTGTTCATATAACATTGGGGACAACCAAATTAAAGTATAAAATATGGTTGTAAATGAAATGGCAAATAAATGAAGGATTTAAAAAATATATATAAATAAAGGATTTTTAAAAAATAATTAAATAATGGATTTAAAAAATAAAATAAAAATTGTATTAGTCTAATTGTTTTGAAAAATTTATTGTGTTCAAATAATTAGAGAAGTACCCTTTCAAAAAATTATGTTCGATTAATTTAGGTGTTAAGGGTTTGAATTATTAGGGTAATTACTGTATCATAATTCCAGGTGCATCATTTTGACAAAAATTTACTCAGTGTGTACAAACCCAAATTGTAAATGGAACTGTAATGTAATCTATACTGACGATGCACAAATTCAGATTTTTTACTATGTTGACATACTCAAGTAGTAACCTGCTTTGGTTTTCAAATTTGGAAGCTAATATGCATAGCCAATGAAATATCAGATTAAAGATATAGCAACAAAAAAAATCAAAATGTTTTTTATACGGAACTAGACTTTTCAAATTTTCTATTCAGACGGCGCGAGCACAAAATTTAAAATGCCCGCAATCTGGTATAGTACATGCATGGCAGCAGACGATTGTGATTTCAGCAGAAAACAAGCCCGGGGCCCCAAGCCACGTTCAGAGCAAATAAACCGACCCCCTGGACAAAAATTGCCATGCCCAACAGTGTGTATAAACAGACACGAGTTGGGAGTTTCCACAACATGGCATTGAGTGGACGCTGTTGCTTACCTCAATGAAGGCAATGATGCCTAGGAACATGTATTTCAATCCAAAGCAGCGGACCAATGCCCACATCAGACTAGGATGTCCTCCAGAATCTTTCTTTCTTTTCACCTCCTTTTCCCATTCTCTGAGAAAGAAAAGAAAAAATTATACTAACATATATTTTAATTTATTATTATTATCATCATTTATGTCACGTGACTAACATAGTCTATGTAAATAAACAAACTGATTGCCCGGAAAATTAGCTGATTTAAGCGATAATAGATCATTTGGAAGGATCATTTGTATGCGGTGTAAGATTATAAGTTCTTTATACAACATGAATTTCGTGTTTGAGTCACTTAAAAAAAGAATAAGTCCGTACATTTCTAAAGTTGTTCCTAAATGATTGGATGAGTCTTCCTGTGCAACATTGTACATATCCTCTATTTCCAGCTGACGTTTGTAACCTGTCTTCATCAGCGGATTCAGCCACCTGAAAATGGAAACCACATCAAAACATATTAAATTATATTAACGAATCTTTATACGACCTGTATTATAATTTTGATTTAATAAAATATCAATACTAAAAAAATTATATTTTTCCACTAAATCCAGTGAAAGTATTCGACTCCCACTCCACTCGATTAGATAAACATGGTATTTGAGAAACAAACTTGAATATCCACTATATCTGTGGATTTCGTTCGGATGATCCGATCTGAATATTACCCATAATTCAACTATGATTCTACTAGGGTTCAACCCTCCTCTCTAGTAGGGTAGAACCATGGCAGCTATTGTTTACCAGGCCCCCGTTTCACAACGACATCCTAACTTTATGACCCAGTTTATCACCTCCTAAGTCAGATGCGGATCTAAGAAGAGATAAGACTTATGACGTCGTCGTGAAACACTTGTTACGAGGTGACAACTCTTAGGACTGGTTCAGAGCTCCTAAATAGTTAGGAGGCCGTTGTGAAACGGGGACCTGGTGTTGGGTCAATGAAAGATCAGCGTGACATTTCAGACGTCTCGTAGGGCTACGTCAGGGTAGGTGATCACCAGATAGATTTGTGTGGGACGTGAAGGAATGTAAGTACAACGTGAAGGCGAGCACGTGACTCCATACAAGTACATGCACGGACATAGATTCGTGAGTTGACGGGTATGGTTGTGTAACATGGGGGGTTTCAATAGTGTTTATGCTCTTTCTATTTCCGGCGATGGAAGACACAATGATGGACTTATTGGTGTTTTATTTCCAGCCCCATTCCGACAATATATTTTACAACTAAGTCTCACGTTCTGTCACATCTTGACATATAGTAGGACAATCTCTATTCCACTACTGATTCTGAATATAATTCTAATGTTGTGGCATATGGGCCAACGTTGGCTGGCCGGCCAAAAAGACGTTGGGCCAACGGTGGCTGCCACCGGTGGGCCACCGGTGCGCGAACGTTGGGTGGCCGGGTTTAACGTTGGGTGGCCGGTCAAAAAGACTTTGGGCCAACGGCAGCTGCCAACGTCGGCCCACCGGTGCTGCATCGGTTGCCCACCGGCTGATGGCTATCTGGGTTAATGGCATTCATGTATTGAATGTAGTGCAGCTTCATGAGGTGGTCCACCGGCTGATGGCTATCTAGGTTAATGGCTTCCCAGCAAACAAAATAACGTTGTAATAACGTTGTCACAACGTTGTGGCAACGTTATTGTGTAGTGGTTTTTTTAACGTTGCCGCAACCTTACATCATAACGTTATTACAACATTTATACAACGTTCGCACAACATTCACACAACGTTCACACGTTATGAGAAAACATTCCCACCACGTTATGACAAAACGTTCCCACAACGTTATTGTGTATTGTTTTTTTTAACGTTGCCACAACGTTATACTATAACGTTATTACAATCTAATCACAATGTTCACACAACGTTGTGGCAACGTTATCACAACATTGTGGCAACGTTATTAAAACATTATTATGCATTATGGTTTTTTTTAAGGAATTCGAAGAGGATCTTAATTGAAAAACCCACAAAGAAGTGATGATATTATACCATGAACAATAAAACATAAAACCTTACTCTGGCCCTATCGGCGGATGTGTTAAGTTCATCCATCTGGAGTGCAAATTATTGGACAGACCATGACCTTGTTTACCCTAGGAATATCTGGAAATTGACCAGGCTTACCCCCCTCAAGATTTCAGAAAATGTGCAGCTGAGCACTATAGAATCAGGCAGCAAATTAACAAAATATTAAATGCACCATATATTTACTATGACTTTTTTCTGCAAGTGCTAAATAGTGATAAACAAAGAAGGAAATTAATTGTGGTCTAACGCCATATGCTGCACACTGACACTGGCAATGGCTGTCGAATGGCGGCTTGTGATGCTGTTAAAACATGGCGACAATGAGTAGGTATTTTACCGTGTGGGCTTACTGAGAATGGACGAAGGAATTCTAACGGCAC
>JAUTBT010085350.1:0-11676 GCA_032361225.1 Lepetodrilus schrolli | reverse complement strand
CTGCCCTAAACTGACAAGTCGTGATATAAGTGAAAGAATCTTGAAAGCGACTTTAAACCCCAATTAAAAAAATAAAAACCCACAGAATGTGTGAAGTACCTGATCTGACTGAGTGAGTCACGGACTGTGTCCAGCTCTCTCTTAATGTGTCCGCGCTCATTCTCCGCTTTGTTGACCGCCTCCTCCGATTTCTGCTCCGTCTTGGCCTGACGCTGTTTGGTCAGCTCCAATTCCTGGTCAGTCTACAACCACCAGCACACCTCTATACAAGCCTGGCACTATACAATTCCTGGACAGTCTACAACCACCAACTACAGTTCTAGACGTTGGTAGCAATTATTGTCTCTCTCCGACAAGAAAAAAACACTGAACAATGCTGTCAAATATTCATAAATGTAATTAAGTGTGAAAGAGATTAATTTGACTAGACATCTCGGCATACTACCACAGTATACTAATGCAAACTGAGACATATGCTACCAGGATCCACAGTTAATATGGTAGACAATTTCAGAGTCTGTTTACAAGCAGAATAAGAACCAACCTCAGCCTGGGCTTTCTTGATCTTGTCCATGGCTTCCATCTCCAGTAACAGCTTCTCCTTGACCAGTGGTCTGCAATAGCAGTGGATGCATCAGCCTCAGACACAGACGTAATTACTAATAAGACAACAACAAATCTTAAAGAAATCTATGCTTGTTGAATACTGGGAATGTCTTCCAACTCAAAATACTAAAAAGACTTTTTGTGTATGACGTCTTGGAGGCCATACAACTTTCTTCTGACGATATACTTACATGTGTCTCTCTACGAACTCGATGTCCTCCTTTAGTCTGTTGTTGAGGACCTCGGCAATGTCCTTCCTGTTTTGCATCCTCGTCTCATGTCGGCCGCTGTAGGCCACGTGCCACTGCAGCTCGTTCAGATCAAGAATACAGGCTTCGTGTTCTGTGCAGCAGTGAGCAGTTACACGGTAAAACCACAAACTATTCATACTTTTCATATTAGAAAATAACCCTTCATAATTTAACAGAATATCTTCAAATTTCAGAGAGAGTTACAGAAAAGAAAAACTAGGCCAAATTTCCCATACTGGCATGCGCAAAATCGGAGAAAAGACTAGAGAAGACACAAACTGTGGGTTCCTGGCAGGTAGTTAGAATGATTCAATCAAATAAAGACTTCTTGTGCCTAGTGACAACAACTGAACATATGTACAGTATATACAAAATTATATAAAAAACATTACTGAATGATTTCTGAGATACGCTATGTAACGTATACGCTAAAGAATCGGAAAGTAATGGCATAAGTCTGTTGGACCTTTGGGCCAAAGGATTAAGACAAATAGCATAATAACTCTCCCGGACGATGATAGTGTACTGACCTCTCTGTACTAGCACAGGGAGATCTCGAAGTCGTCTCAGACAGAGTTCGTCAATCTTAACAGTCAGCTGGTCCACCTTGCTGCGCTCGGTCGTCAGTCGGAGTTGAGTCTCGATGCGGTCGTTCTCCAGCCGTGCCAAGAGGATGAGCACTTCCTCGATAACGTCTTCTGAGCCCAAATATGGCATGTACAACCCAGAAGCTTCCGCATCACATGACTCTGTAGCAAAACGTCAAATAAAAAATGTATTTTATATACCACGTATAATGACTACCTTCAATATTTCTACAATGAATTAACTCTTTCAATACGAATCATGCTGTATTTTGTGGTCGCGTAAACAGCCTTTCGCTGCACAGCATGTATGAACACGTGCTAACATTAACTCGTTATGACAATATTGATGTATCCCGGTTATGGGATGCAAGGTGAATGGAGTAATCATTAAGCTAATAAGAGTTGCCTCCCATTGAGCACTGACTGGAAATTAGAATCTACCAGTTGTAGATGATTCTTCTCGTCCAACATGGCAAATGTGGGCCAACATTTTCAAAATACTCTACTTGTTTCCATGCTAAACATTAAACATATCGATTCATTTACATATTTAGTTAGTAGTCCAAATTGTAATCTTCAATTTCATATAAAATGTACTATTGAAACAAAAATCACAGTACCACCATGACAAGTGTTGAAACGGCTGGTACACGGCCGATGTCAGTACCAAAAGTGTACAGTATTGAAAAAGTTACAATGCATTGTAACACAATTAGGATATTTCTAGCAATTTGGTTGGTCGAGAAATAAAATGTTACAGGATAAAATATCATTCGATCCCAGAACTGCTTCACAGTGTAGTGATACTGATCGTTACCGATTTTACTATATGGCCGTCGCAAGTAGACTTCCAACTCAGAGAAAGTAATGAGGTTTTCGTTAATGAATTTCAAGAAATAGATCCTGAACTTTTTCATAAATAATGAGGACGTTCGATAAATATCATAATAATTACAGTGAGAGTTGATCAAGTCTGTCATCCAAACATCGAGTAATGACGTCAAGCAATACAACATGACGTCAACATAAAGATTACTTCATTCAATCTTATCTCAGTTGTCGTTTCAAGGCTCCCCACTAAATTGGGCACTGATAAATGATGTAACAAAAGTACGACTATTTCAAGTCGCCCATTTCAATCTTATGAATGGGAATTTTTCACCGCCATCATTCGCTAGCAAGAAAGAGTTCCTCCGTAAAATTAGCTTTGGCGTTGAATGTGTTACAATGGAGATAAATATATGGTGTTTTGAAATTTGCGGGTGTTATTGAAATTCGACAATGGCAAATTTTCAACCGGGTCAGGTTCAAATGGAAAACTTGCCATTGTCGGATTTTAATAACACCCGCAAATTCCAAAACACCATATATTTATCTCCTAATTGTTTGACATTAGCTCTGACCTTGATCCGTCTTGGCGCCCACACCCCGGACAGATAGAGTGGCGTTGGACTCAGTGGGTGAAGAGACATGAGACACAATGCTGGTGGTACGTGTATACTGGCTGGAAGAGAACCCGTCTGTCATCATGCTTCCTTCCTCTACGAACCTGAGCTGTTTCCTCGGACCTGTGGGCAATTAATAGCTGTTGGGTTTGGGGAATAACTTTACGGATTTACAACTGGCTGAATATTACAGAACTCATGTCTCTAGGCTTACGATTCACTTGTTGTACCAGTAATACGGACATAAATTGAAGTTTACATCATCTCCAACAATAGAAAAGTATGGCATATGCTGTGATTTATGGCCAGACTACATTACGACCCTTTGGTTAAATGCAGACCAGAGGCCCATCTAGGGAAGAGGAAACGGAGTGTCACAGAATCAGTGCACAGACACAAATATCCTAACACATTTATTTACTGGGTAGCCCAATGAGACAGGTGTGGGTGGAGCTGGAGGTTCAACCACCCCACCCCAACCCCACCATTGGACTCGACACTGCTGCTAACCTGATTGTCCAGCGACTGACCCATGGCAACTGGACGAGTGGCTCTGGGTGACCTCCTGCTTCTGGAACCAGTCCAATATGATGCCCTGCAGCAGTCCCAGGTGAGACACAGCCTTCTTCACGCACGGCTCGGTCGACTTCGTCAGCTCGCAGCTACGCCGACGCGCCAACTGGGGGAGTTTTGGCCAGTTTGTCGGCAGAGCTGACACATGGTCTGGAGAAAGTATATAGAGCTTCATTGCAATGATTATGCCATTTATAACAACGGAAAAGGGACATAATGTAATTGTTAACAACCCACAGATAAAGGTACAATTTGGCATGTTATGTAGCTGCTACATTCTATTTGGCCTGAAGCTTGAGATACTTTTGTTAGTATAATTTCGTGCTCCTCAGATTTTGCATTGGTATTGTAGTGTAAAATCTGTGTTGAGCATGAAATTGTATTAAAAAGTTTTGTAACTGCAGGGTCAGACTTAATCTTAAAACATTGTATTCGAAAAATAATAAAATCATGAACTTAATAATAATAATAATAATAATAATAATAATAATAATAATAATTATTATTATTATTATTATTATTAAAATAATTAAATTGATAATGGAACATCCCTAACAAACTATTAATAAAAACCTTTGGCTTCTTCCTTTTCGTCATCATTTTGGAAAGTAACCGAGTCTGAAATAAAATAATCAAATTAAATAATAATATATTGCATGCAATAATGTATCATTTGTTTTGGTTGCTCTTTGGCTACTGTATGTATATAAACTAAATACATATATGTTAAAAGCAATGAGTAAAGACACATTTTGCTTACATATCATTCGGTACCTGGTTTTCAAACAAATAAGCATAGATCGATCATATTCATTTCCAAATGAAAATACAATCATCAATCAAACTGGCTAAAATTGTTACACTAATATCAACTTCTGACCCTTACCAGCTATGTGTTTATGTGTTATTCATACTAACAGCATTACCTCATTGCATCTTCCATTTGAAAATGGCAGACATTTTGGTTGTATAGTCTGGCAGGTAATGTTACAAACCCCTGTTTGGCACCATTATTCAAAATCTATTTAACGCAGGTCACCCTACCAATTCCAAAATTACAACTTTGTAGATCGCCGAATAGAAATTCTGTCTATTTAACGTATTACTATTTCACTTCACACTTTTGCTAAAAATGTGGAGGGATGGTGTTCTGTCACGGAACAGTGATTTACATATTCGAACACCAATGACAATTGGTCAAATGAGATTCATCAATCAATAATAAGAGTTATCTCAAACGAAATTTTAAATAAAATCAACATCACGTTACTGCGCCATCCTTGGAGTATGTGTGTCTATGTGTGTGTGCATTGTTGAGTTGTGAGGTAATACGGTAGATAGGTTCAAGACCTCTTTCTCAATCCTTCTTCATTTTATGGAAAAAAATTATTTTGTAATATAGCTGCATTATGTCACAGGCCTCAAAGTTACAAAATCTTCCAAGGAGCTATTTTACTCCTGCAGATCCAGAAACAATTAAAATAAGTGAAATACTGGTCGCCAAATGCAAAATTAAGTCACCATAGCTCCCAAATTGAGCCCTGTGTCATATCATTTACACATTACTAACTTAGAACCATGCATGCGTTTGTAAGTGTTGCCAAATTCAAGCAAGGGAAGGGTTTGCATAATGTATCTTGATCATTTGGAAGAACATATTTCAACTTACGAGTTGACATTATGTCCACGAATTGTACCTTTAAGACCTATTGCATTGAAAGAAGAGTCACAATGTAAATTGCTATCCATGTTTTGATACTATCCCCAGGTCCAACACATCTTCTGTATTGCACGAACCATCATACTTCTTCACTATGTTCATGACAACACCTTCTGAAAGTTTTATAATGTATGACAAGTCCGCTTCGTGTATGTATACTTGAAGACAGATATACATGAGTGTTTGTGTGCGCTTTCAATTGGAAGATATTATTAAAGCTTATTAATGAGGTATTATGCATCTACACAAAAACAACCTGTGTGGCATACAATTAATAACAATATATTTCACTTGTCAGTACTTGGACAATAGGAATATTCATGATATTGGCATGTGACCAATTGTCATTGGTGTTCAAATATATTAAAATCGCTGTTACATGATAGAATGGCTGTTTAAAAACCAGTAACATAATGTAATACTAGCATCTGATTCAGTAACATTAGTGCAGTTGTATACTTATGAATATTTCCGAGTTACTCGGAGATGTCGGCCTCAACAACTCTATATCTTCTCCCCCAGCCAGGACCACATCTTCCACTGTCACAACTTTACTGCTAGCAGCCATCTTGTTCTGGGTGGCTTTGTAACATGGTCTTCAAATAAACTCAGATACTCTGAAAATTGAAGACAATATATTTAATATAAATTCTCCAATGTTCAATAAGTATATGTAATGAAACAATGTGGACTTGTTTAATACAATTACTGTACGAACTGTATGTTATTTGTTTGAAGATATTCACAAAGTAAACTGAAATTGAAGTAAGCATTGCCCGTCAACATTTAGTTATTTTATCTCATATAAAATTTCCAAATACGTGCTGCAATTAGTTTTGAGATAAAATATACATCCATTGAAATTGTCACACAAGGCGTGTGATTAACAATCATCCAGAAGAGGACGAGTTCGTTTCTTCCTAGTCGTAGCCTACAATCTAGACTCAAGTTGATAAAAACAAAGAGGACGAGTTCGTTTCTTCCTAGTACTCTAGACTCAAGTTGATAAAAACTTTAGTATTACCGGTATTTTTATACATGATTATACTTTGACACGTAGATTTGGTGGTACTAAATTGAAGGTACAATTTATATAGTATATATTGCTTACAAATTGGTGGGAGGAAACAAGTTGGTTGGCTCAAAATGTGAGTCGTTGCTGATCTTTATTCTAAGTAGGCAGCCATGTTGACGCCAAAGTTGTCACTACGGACGGAAACTAACGATTGAATCCGATAATGCCCGAATGGTAAAGTCGGAAAATGCCGAATAAAAAGAAGGACCGGAGTTCACAGAAATCTAACGAAAGCAAACGATTGTTTGACCTACGAAAATGGCGGCTGTTAGTGGGACTCCTAAGCAGAAAAACAACAAAGTTTTGTCTTGAATTGTATATTTTGTCCTCTATTGACGTCTCATACCATAGCATACATACATACAACTTTTAAAAGAAACTAAACAGTGCATCATATTCCAGCTACAGTGAGTTTTCAAGCCATTTTTATTGAATTTTTTACTGATCACGCAAGACCGCTTTGCAACGTTTTGTGCAACAGTTTCCGCCAAATATTGTCAATTGATATCTTTATCATGGTACCTACCTCTTTATTATACCCTTCCAAATTACAACATACAACTGCGTATATCTATCACCATAACCAATAGTACGTAACCGCTTTTACCGCAGTATCGGATCGTGTGCTTTCTGTTTATTTACATTGTTGAACACATAATTGACAACAAAAATCACGCTTTTATCATTGTGTATATCACACAATAGATTTGAAATATATTTAGATTATTTTCCATTACATAAGTTGTCCTATTATATTATGTTTTATGTTTAACATGATGCAGTAGATATCCTCATTTACTGACAAACTTATACTTCCACTATATTACTACATTAGAGTAAAGTCCTGGGACTTCGGTCACTTGCATTAACCAGCTGTTAACGGATTAATATGAATGTCTACCACTCCTCCTGACTTGTTTTGACTGTGAATAGCTAAACCACATGGGTTCATCATCGCATGATGCTCACATGACCTTTAAATTACATATCTGTGTGAAAAGTCATCAAATGTAAAGTTTTTGGAAACTGTGTAAAGGACATGTCACCAGAACATCGATGTATCTTGACACAACCATATTTGCACGTGCAAAAATGTGTATGTACCTAACATATATGGTAAGATGCTACTAAAATGATTAATTATTGTAATGACAGGTGACACAACACATTTTTATAATAACATGTACCAGGATGTGTGATCGAAGTCGAAGGAATACTGACCGAAGTCTGAAGACCCAACACAAACCAAGATTCATATTTGTTTCAGAGCTTTGTACAACTTATATCAAAGCCAATGAAAGTTTTCGTTACCAATTAGCCAATTGTTATTTGCCATTAATAGGTAGACACATGTCTTATATGAACAGGACCAGAACCAAAAAGTGACCAAATTCCAAGGACTTTACACGAGTCAGAATCTTACAAGTCTATGCAGCATATTCCGTCCATTTTTGCAAACTACTACATGAGAAACGATATTATACCCCTCTTCCGGTGTCATTGTGATGGTTTCTTTTATTCTAAATATAGGTATATATCTTGATACACCTACACTATTTCGGAGAAAGTGTAGGTATATCATAAATAAACATACACTTTTCCTTGACTGTGTTGTACATAATATATTTCATATATCTTGAAATTCATGAAATACATGTCCTGACCTGAGATTGAAACAGTCAAAATAGATCTTGATGCAAGTGTCAGTACCACGGGACCAAATACCTGCTTGAAGATGAGAGAGTCAGTTTATCTGGTTATGACTAAGACAAGAAAGCCACGCGACATCTAACCTTGCCCCAACTCAGTATGACAGCGTGCAGCACGAACAAAGTGTTCAACCAAAAATGAGGCTACCTAGGAGTCTGGGTGATCTAGTACAACTTATATTGTATACCCTTGTTTCAGTTTTACATCTATTTTACATTTAAATTATATGTAATGTAAGAAGGGTATAAGACAGTTATACTTGCACTTTCCTCAGAGTATCGGTCAATATCCCAACAGTTTTGGCCGTGAGACCTCCTCGTAGGGATATTGACCTCAGAAAGTGTGGGTATAAATCTTGCTTATTCTGTATTCAGTTGCCAAAATACCATTCCATGTACAACAAATGTTTAGGGCACCTTTCACGTTTCAGGGTTGTTGCTTTTTTTTTAAATAATATGGCAGACGGATTACCTCCCTTTGGTAATTTTTTGCTGATCACTACTAACAAATATTCGTCTACATTTATATGTCGATGTCTACATGTGATGTGAGTAGCGCAGCATAGCACAGGACACCGGCTGGTTATTAACATTCCCTGTTGTCAAAAAAACTACGAGATGTAGGCGTCTGCCTTGACATACATCGAAGACTTTTATGTCGAAAAACTTGTATTGTTCCCGACTTTCACATCAAATATTAATAAATTGGCTATCGAACTAGATATGAACATTTTCACCAGAATATATTGTGACGATATTTATTTGCACACACTAGAATTCCCTTATAATTTTTCTCACTTGTCTTCCTGATTGAACCTTACAGGATAAGACAAGTTTAGTTGATATACTATTTTCAATTTTGACAAAGTGACCTTTAATACCACAAAACAGCCGTCTGTGAATATTTCCAGATATCCCAGTAATCGCCCCCAGTTGTGTGACTGACATAGCGGTGTGAGTGACATAGCGTGGTTGGTGCTGTTGTAGGTGGTGACTGGCACAATGACGTGACGGCCGTGCACTGAGTGGACATGGCCAGCAATGGACGGCAACAATACTACAGGAAGTGGAGTCGCTGCCACA
Organism: Lepetodrilus schrolli; assembly: GCA_032361225.1. Classification (NCBI taxonomy): domain Eukaryota; kingdom Metazoa; phylum Mollusca; class Gastropoda; order Lepetellida; family Lepetodrilidae; genus Lepetodrilus; species Lepetodrilus schrolli. Next base: position 2,627 of record JAUTBT010085350.1, on the reverse strand, counting down.
CCAGTTGCTGGCAGGAGCATCAGACAGTCTCTACGCACTAAGAAAGGTAAGTCCACTGTCTGCACTGGTAAGAGCATCAGACAGTCTCTACGTACTAAGAAAGGTAACTCCACTGTCTGCACTGGTAAGAGCATCAGACAGTCTCTATGCACTAAGAAAGGTAGTCCACTGTCTGCACTGGTAAGAGCATCAGACTGTCTCTACGCACTAAAAAAAGTAAGTCCACTGTCTGCACTGGTAAGAGCATCAGACAGTCTATGCACTAAGAAAGGTATGTCCACTGTCTGCACTGATGTTATCATGTATTTTGCAATGTTTATATTTGTTTGCATTATTTTTTTATTAGAAATGATACCGCCCTTCGTTTTCAATTCTTGATTAAGTAATATTGTATCATCAGATCTGAATGAAGTATATTTCTGTTCTCAATGTCAACAGTTCATTGCCCAGTTGCAGACGTTCAGAATACTGTTCCAAGTCCTCATACTAATATATCTGTGTTTCAGCCAAGGTAAGCTTCTCTCCCACTTCTAACAATGGGTCTCTGGCCAGCAGTTCTCAGTCGAAGGCCGCTGCGGACAGGGCGAGCCATGGTCAGGCGGTGGAGAAGAACGGGCCGACCAAGGTGAACCACAACAGCCAATCAACATCCACCATCGGTGCTCTCCTCGGACACTGCTCCAAACCTTCCACACAGTCGCTCCGAGAGCTTCTCGCCTCCACCCCTGGCTTCAGCATGAAGGTAATAGGAATAATTGGAATTATGATAGTAAATTTCAGTTTAGGATACACCGTCCAATGTCGATAACATGATCATAGAGAAACAAATAATTTACATATTCAGATCATTGTGCACCCATTTGTCTTCTCAATTTCCTTGGGGGTATGTCACCCGAATTGGAATAATTCAGCATTAGGAGGTTGGCACTTGCATTGCATTATTGTCCCTCTATAACTCTGATGACCGTATCTCTTTGTAGCCGAGGAAGCGTTCGGCCAAGAAGAAAAGCATGGCGGCACAGATTGCCCAGACGAAGGAGGGATGTATAGACATGTCTCCAGACTCCATTCTAGTCAATACCAACTTGAAGGTAAGGGAGACAACTCCACAACAATCATCTACTGCTGTATTATGAATTTTATCGACACAAGATTGTCATAACAAGACCAATTTCAATCGTCTTATGCCTATAGAAAACAAATAATGTAGAAATATCAGTTTTTGAACAATTGCTCCAATTCTCAATCTCAATCTCCTCCATTTTAATATCGTGTGGCTGTATGACATTTTGGTGTTGTCACTTCCAGGCTCTGTTGAACAGTGAAACTTTCTCCATGCTGCCGGCTGCCTACCAGTACAAGCTCATTACCCTTCTCCCCGAGTGCGACAAACTTGTCAGATCTGACAATCTGCTACAGTGAGTTAACAAAAGCCTAACTGTATGGTCTTAGGTAACCATTTCAGCCGAAATAGGTTTAAACCACAGGGGTTCGGTGATAGAATAGTAAAAAAATAAATCTATGTTTTTTTGTATATTATAGATATTCTAGATATATTTTTAAAAAAATGAAAGTAATTTATGTAAGAAAAACGATTTTAATTTATTGGTATTTTTATTTACATAAAAATTAATATAAAGGACACATACTACCAGTCTAGGTCAGCCTCAACTCACAATCTAATATCTATTTCATGCTCCCTGTGGGAGCAGTTCTTATCAAATACCGCTGAATTAAATCGTACCTCTGATCACCACGAAACAAGGTTGTTGGTTTTTTTAAACAAGTTATTTAAAAAAATATATTTTGGTTTTACATAAACAACTTTCTTCTTTTTTTAGATCTAGAATATCTATAGTATTTTTTTTAAATATATATATATATATATATATATTTTTACTATTCTATCACCAAACCCCTGTGGTTTAAACATTACGTGGCAATATTGGAATAATATGTTAATTTTCTTGTTATAAATAATCTTTTCAATTACAGAATTAGTCCAACCGCCCTGAATAATGAGTTCTTTGCAAAAGCTCAACAAGAATGGAGGGATCGGCTTTCTGAAGGTATGTTGTGTATCTCTTATCAGAAATTATGTGCACAGCATGGGCCCACCTACACAATGATTAGATTCGTTTGTTGATTTTCACTTTACATTGTGATGTATCGCTTTACATTGTGATGTATCGCTTTACATTGTGATGTATTGCTTTCTATCGTGTGTGGCTCACATGCTATCATGTCTGTTCTCTAGGCGAGTTCACAGCAGAGAACCAGCAGCGGTTGAAATTAGAAGAGGAGAAGGAACACACTCGCCTGGACCCGTGGAAAGTGAGTTTTCTCCCTTGCCATGGCAACACTGAATGCCTGAGGGTCGTGCAATTTACAATCTTCCAGGAGAACATTTATCTTCGACTGTTCAATTTACACTCTTCTGTAGCTTCCAGATAATGAGTGGAAGAGGAGCGCGGTCTCTTTTTTCTCTTTTTTTTAAAATTGGGGTTTAGAGTTGCTTTCAAGATTCTTTCACTTATATCACAACTTGTAAGTTTAGGGCAGGAGGAAACCCGCAACATCCGTAGCGCTGAATGTTGCAGTAAACCTGCGAGCACCGGCTGGTACTG
>JAUTBT010085349.1:0-11676 GCA_032361225.1 Lepetodrilus schrolli | reverse complement strand
ATTGATAGGATGCGATGTCTGTAGAGTGGCAATGCAGTTATCATCCTTGGTCTTGTCAGTACCAGCCGGTGCTCGTATGTTTACTGCAACATTCAGCGCTACGGATGTTGCGGGTTTCCTCCTGCCCTAAAACTGACAAGTCATGATGTAAGTGAAAAGAATCTTGAAAGCGACTCAAACCCCAATTTGAAAAAAAATATATATATAAATTGCTCCTGCTGGTCTTGGGCACATGGTCGTCAAACAAATTGGTGGAAATATCTGGGAGACTATGATGGCTCGTTCATGCTGAATATTTTTTTGAGATATGTTACACATTTTATAACCTTGGAATATCACAGACTTTGTACTGACATTGTTTCTGACTCATCAAATCTATATAATAAATACCTTTAATTATGAAATTCTTCTTCCAATTTTCTGTATTTCAATGACCTTTTGAGATACCTAATGAAATATTGTGGCAGTGACCGTGATTACTAGTAGTTGACCTTATGAGGTGCCTGGGGGAGATACATATGTACCATGAGGTGCCTTGGGGAGATACATATGTACCATGGTAATTTTGTTTGGGAGGAACTACTTGGATCATTATCAGATATGATCCCTGGAAATGCTCCAGCTTTCTTGCACAACATCTGTGAAGTCAACAAGTCTGCTCATATCAAGAGATCATTATCCTAATGAGGAAATCTATCTCCCGTGCATTTTTAATTTCTCCTATTGCACAAATATCGCCACACACTGCCTAAAGGTATCTGTAGAATGTAACATCCATTTGCATCCATACAGCTTATTTCTTTTTAAAATCAATTAACACTTGTAAAATAAAATCGGCATGCAATATTGATATGCATAGTGATATGTTAATAGCGAACACCATATCTTTGCAACAATCTATAGATTCAAAGGGTTTCCATGGAGTTTGGTACATTAACTTTAATGAAATCTAGTTTGTCCTCTTAACATGGTTCTTGTACAAGTTGTAGTGATGTGGTACATGATCCTATGCATTGCATGGAGATCAATTAGTTGGGAGTCAAGCATGATCGGGCCTGGCTAGTGCATGGATGAGTTACGATTTGGCTGATGAAACCCTGAGAGTAGCTAGGATTTGTTCCTGCCCCACATTGAGACATAAGCTGAAAATGTGTGGTGTTACATCATGCAAGTGGCTGAGTTAAAAAATTCCTGTTCACCAAGCAGAGAATCGGTACTGGTAGATTAGATGGAAATGTGAAAGATAAACTTTTCGAGCACCTGGAACATGGCAGCTTTAATTGTATACTCCCCATTGGAGTGGAGAGAGAAAGTGAGTTCCCACTGATGCATTGACCAGGGTAATTATATATTATTATCAGTAGTATTAAAATACAAAGCCAAAGGTGTTAATCTTGTATGATATCTGGTATATATTTTCCCTGTGGTGGAGTACAGTTCCTTATCTGAGTGCAGTGTCTGTGTTCTACTATTGCCATGCATTCACCTTTGTTATCCATTGATCAGGGGTGGATCTCACTGAAACACCTCCCATCAGAAACAGATTACTTTAACCATTCATGGTAACATGACACAGATATTGTGAGAGAATGGCATTAAACCCAGACTCTCTCCATAATTAATTTAATGCGCATTTTTCATTGTTAAGAAAATCACTGCTCTTTAGGGTATCTCGTTGCCTTCAGCATGGAAAGAGTTAAAGCAATTTCATTTGCTACTATAATGTACCCTGGCAGTCACTGAATGGATTGCAGTTACGAATCAATACTTTTACAAAATACAACCATGTAGTTATCCCAATATATATTGCATGAAATGATGCCCGAAATATGTCATTTATCCAGTATCGTCATCCTAATGTAGCCTTTCATTCAATCTCGAGATGGAATTCTCCTATTTATGAACACATAAAGTCATTGTACGAGGGGTCAAACTTTGTATTCAAAGCAGTTCCAGTAACCAATGAGTAATAGATGGAGGTAAGCTGATACTGAAGAGTACTGGAAATAGTAGAAAGGTTCATTGAATAAGTCTGTGAATTATAGCCGTGTCTGGATAAAAATTTGTATCTGTTGACCTCTATTAGCCCGTCCTTCCACAGAGCCATCGTATTGCTATGGGAGTCGTAGCTCGGCTACACGAGTCGTAATTCAGATAAGTTAACCAGGAGTTGCTACTATCGTAGAGCTACGATCGTTCTGTGGGGCTTGGTGGTACACTATTAGGTAACTCTCTTGCTTCTCTGCTGAGAATCATATTAAGAATTAATGAAGAAACTTTCTTCATCATAGTGCATGTATGTGTGTGCATGCATGTGTGCATGTGTGTGTGTGCATGCATGCATGTGTAACATATAATACTTGTATACATCCAAGTTTGGGGCACCATCATGTTCATGCTGATCATAACATATTAAATTTGCACCCTCAAAGTCAAACATTTTACATATGCTCTTATCTTGTCATGGCATGGACTTTTAGCCAATCATAAGTGTTCCAAAGGTTCATGTTACATAATGCTACATAGTAATCTCCTATTAGCTGTGTCCAGTATTAACCCAGATACCATCCCTTGGTTATCAAGATACTATCCCCGGGGTATCAAAATACCACCGCAAGGGTATGTACCTTGTGTATTCAGATATCAACATGAATTGTTTTTTATTTCCACTTCTCAAATTTCACATTCACTTAGATCTAACTAGTATGAAAGTCCATGTCAATTACAACACATTTATATTAACCTGCTTTTAATGCAAAATCAGAGTTATTTAAATTAATTAAATGCTAATATATGCTAGAACACAGATACTGCACTCAGATAAGAAACTGTACTCCACCACAGGGAAAATATATACCAGATCATCATATAAGAATAACACCATTGGCTTTGTATTTTAATACTACTAATAATAATATATTATTTCCCTGGTCAGTGCATCAGTGGGAACTCACTTTCTCTCTCATCTCCAATGGGGAGTATAAAATTAAAGCTGCCATGTTCCAGGTGCTCGAAAAGTTTATCTTTCACATTTCCATCTCATCTACCAGTACCAATTCTCTGCTTGGTGAACAGGATTTTTCTAACTCAGCCACTTGCATGATGTAACACCACACATTTTCAGCTTATGTCTCAATGTGGGGCAGGAGCAAATCCTAGCTACTCTCAGGTTTTCATCAGCCAAATCGTAACTCATCCATGCACTAGCCAGGCCCGATCATGCTTGACTCCCAACTAATTGATCTCCATGCAATGCATAGGATAATGTGCCACCACATCACTACAAATCCTAGCTACTCTCAGGTTTTCATCAGCCAAATCATCAGAGGATATGATCAATATGGCAAGAGCGGACATCAGTTCCAGCGTGGGTCAAGAAAACCGTGGACCGTGTCTTTTCTCGTTATACCATTTTATAATGAAAAGTTAATACAATACTATTTTTTATTTCAGTGCATTCATTACATCTTTTCTTTTGCTAGCTCCTATTTTATATTTATGTAGATCTATATTATGAAAGGCGTTATCAATTGACAGAATGAATATAACAATTATGAATATGTTTTAAGAAGTAGCTAATGTATTGATCCAAATTGAAGTTTAATCTTAATTTGTCTTGTTAAATCAAGGATGAAATGATAGCATGATTTACTACTTGTAACTGAATCTAAACGTACATTTTCAGCAAGTGTAGTCACCACAATCCAATCTTAGTATAGAATCCTGAAAATTGATATATATGTTCACAGTAGTCCACATTGCGTGACATGTCTGATAGTCTCCATTGCACAATCTTAAAACCAATAAGACTGCACAAAATATTTCCAGGAATTACACACTTGCAGTATAAAATAACAACATCCCAGATGATCCGATCAGTATTTCAATTCTGGCAATGAATAGGAACGGTCTATGGCAATCACTATAATTCCGGTCCATACAACTGAGTGCAGACATTGATGAGTATAGGCAGTGCACAGCGTTGTGTTGATTGTGGTAATGAGACCGACGTTGCTCGTAATTGCGTAGGTGGGTGATTGCTGAGCAGTTTGGCGAGGTAAGAGGATTCCTCTCATTTAAATGCGATACCATATATCTCAAATTGACACAGTGTCTTCAGGTAATTTGGTTTGACAATATCCACAACAGTCTGATTGCTATCCATAGTTTCATTTTCTACAGTGCAAACACAGTGGAGTTTCCTGACGTTTACAACATAGATGTGGTTTAACATTTTGCAATCTGGTGTACAGAATATGCATATTATTTATATGAATTAAAAGATCTTTTCAAAATATGAAGAAAAGTATTTGTCAGAATCTTCTCAATAAATACTATGTTTGAAAGAATCTATTCTTTTTTTCAATTTTCATAACATTCTACTTTCTATGAATCTATTGTTCTTTTTATGTAAGCTCATACATTAAACAAACAAAGGCCATAGGTAATAACCTTTATACATCTACAGAAGCATTCTATTTGGCATTTATTAATATATGAACAAGGTCTTATTGGTATAGTCCTTTGTCATTTTATATACAATACGGTTTTGCACTGAAAAGCTGAAGAAGATAATGCATAGATGTACAGGATTGTGGCTATGTATTTCTAGATGTCTAGAGATATTAATAATTACTTCACATTGGACTTCACAATACTCCCACACAGAGTTGTAAGGTCAGACTCGTGCTAGTTTCTGTCAAGTAATGATGTTACTCGGTACTTATTTGCATAAATTAAACTAAATTCATTTACACAATTTGTCACTGACAAATTAATATATTAATATATAATTATTTATTTGTATTGCACTATATTCTAAAGTGTTGCATGGAGAGGAATAATTTTTTCATACTCATGTAACCATAGTTAGATCATTTCTATTGTGTACTTTCATAAATCTTTAAACTGCTTGATTTGCTTCAATCCTAAAATGTGTAGCTTCTATACTGGATGTTTAATCAATACCATGCTGACAGTCCAACTTGCTACATGAATACTCACATTCAGGGCCCATATGACAATAATAAGATATCCTATAAAGCATACATAATCAATATATTGTCTTCACATAGAGTATGTGATAATACAAAACATACCTGAAAACTTCATCCCAATGTTCCTTTCAATTAACATGCCATTGTGTGTTCACCATGGATATGTAACTGCCATTGATTGATGTAGCTATAGGACCAGACAATAAATATATGGGACTGTGGCAGTGTTGGGGTTAAAGTTATGGCTGATAATTAACACTTGAAACAAGTCCACAGGATTTAGCATACTAGTACTTTCTGAAGCTGCAACTGCATATGAACACAATCTTCAGCATACAGAATATGAGTACATGTGCTTTCTTCAGCCTACATCATATATATGAGAACTTTCTTCAGCCTACAGCATACATGTATTAGTACATTATCTGGCATACAAGTACATACTCTTCAGCCTATTGCATACAAGTACATTCTTTTGTGTGCAAGAAATAATTCAGTTTACTGCCTATTAGTACTTTCTTCAGCATATTTGTGCATTCTTCAGCTTATTCCATTTAGCATTTTTCAGCTTACTGAATCCACGTGTATTCTTCAGCATTATGTATAGTACACATTTCAACATATTGCATATACATGTTTTAATGACATACCATGCATATTTGTTTACTTTGATGCTCTCTACCTATGTGTTTATTGAGTTATCATCCTACTGTCTCACTTCTAAAACTGCGGAACATTTACAGAACATAGTATCAATAAATGAGCAAAGATCAATAATTTGGACTGTCATGACAATCCATCAATATGTGGACATAATGCTACAATGACTTTCCTCTTTAACAGCATACCACTGACTGTACAGCACAAGTGAATGGCTACTAGCCAGGTATTAGGCACTATATAAAATCATTTATTATTATTATTATTATTTATTACAATTGATGACTACTTGGACTACAAACCATTAGTTTTTAGTATTGTTAGCTGCCCTCATGCAAATAGCCATGGGTCGGTAATATGATTAATGACAAATACAGGTGTAGACTGGCTTCACATTATATTTCACTTTCTACGACTCTTGCATATTGAGATTCTGGTCAGTTGAGCCTTGATTTCATATTTTCCTATGTATATTGCTGACGTTGATTAATTTTTTATCATGAATGATCCTTCTTTTATTTTTGTATGTAAAATATTGAAATTATGACATTAAGTTCTTTGCAATTTAATTAAAATCAGATCTCCATTCACTCCATATACATGTGGACATACTTTGGAAAATGTTAGCAATTGTACAAATATCTGAGCCTTCAGTTTTGTATCTGATTTTAATTAAATTCAAATAAATTAAATTATAATAAAATTAAATTATAATAATTTTCAGATGCCTTTTTGGTTTTTGTAAAAATTGTTTTATAATAAATGTTGAATTCAATAAACAATTTAGGGATGACTATTTCGTTATGTTTGAAATAGTACAACCAGTTAAAGATTTTATGCTTGAAATTATACAATCAGTTAAAGACTTTCTGCTTGAAATATCACAATGAGTTAAAGATCTGCTGTTCTACAGGCAGCCCGTTCTGGTGTCTTCTGGACATCGTCCCGATCAAGAATGAAAAGCGACAAGTGGTTCTGTTCTTGGTCTCACATAAGGACATAACCAGAGACAAGGTCTCCACCATGGACCCACAGGGGACCGACATCAATGGTAAGTCTGATGTTGATCTCAGAAACTGGTATTCCAGGCCCTAAGATTGCAAAACATTTTGGAGTACAATTTCATGTTCAAATTAAAGTTTCATTGACAAATTCATATATAAAATTTGAGCTTGAGCGTGACATCGTAGTCAAAAAGTTTCATAACCAGGCCCATAAATTTCTAAACAAATTTGAGTTTGAGATTTAGCTCAGCTGAGATTTTTCCCATTGACTTTGTGCTGTAATTTGAGTAAAAACTCAAACTCAGCTGAAATTTTACTCTAGTTACAGTCAGTGGGAGAAATCTAAGCTGAGCAAAATCTCAAACTCAAGTTTGTCACGGGAAATCTGGGCCAGATGTCATTCTATTGACTTTACTATTCCTTAGTTCCCCACAGACTTACAGTTACCTTCACAAGTAGTTGCCACTTGGCTGCATGGTGTTTTCAATAAGCAACAGTTTATCAACAATTACTTCCGTACTTCCATCATTGCCTTAAACGTCCCCATTTAAAAATTCCTTGACAACAGTTTGGACCAATTATGAGGCACGCAGGCTACGAAGTTAGAAATACGATATTTATCTTGATATCTCTCAAAATCCAGATTATAATTTTGCAGCACATGCAAAACAAAACATGCAATGGGGCTGCTATCCGAATGATTTCAGATAGACATAGGAACTCAGGTACACTAATCCACCCACCCAGTTGCTCACAATGTAGTCTTTAAAGCGTTCACATTTCTCGTCTGTTTTCATCACTTCCAACCAAGTGTCCTGAACCGACACTGTTGGCAGAATAAGAATATATTTTGCACCCATCTGCGAAGTTACAAATTCAGGCCTCTCCAGTCCAGCCATAGCATATGCAGTATACTACTAATGTCTATAGTTTAACGTCTGCGTCCAGCATAGCTGATATAGAAGACAGAGTTATGTAGTAAAAAAGCAAGATAAAACAAACTAACTAAATAACTAAATAGATAGATAGCTAGATTGATTGATTGATTGATAACTTAATAACTAACTAACTTACTAAATAAATAAATAAATAAATAAATAAATGCAGTGTAATATGCACAATGTATGAGTTTGTGTTCTGTAGGTTCTGGGGTGGTGCATTGTGGACAATTTGAGTGGTTGCTGTTTCCTAGTTGTGTTTTATGTTGGTTGAGTTGAGTCCATCCTACTTTTAGCCTGTTTATTGACGAGTTTTACTTTGCAGTTTGGATGCGTGTATTTTGTCTGTTTGGGAGGGTCTGGTGAGATGTTGTGTAGGAATTTGCTGTGTATACTACACAATCTTTGACATTATATAGGACAGTAACATGGGTGCATCTTCTTCTGTTTTTGGATGGAATCCATTTTTTTAATATTGCCCAAAACAGAAATTCTGTTCAGTTTTTTTCTTTTCAGTCAGATGCACCCATGCAGTAAAGCTTATACTATTGTTTTTATTCTTGGTAAATTTTGCTTATGTTTCTGATAGTCATTAAGGCACACACACAAAAACAAGCTATCAATCAATGTTTCCAGGCATACCTCTATTATGTATAATTGATTAAAACATATAAAATTATCGGTCTGCTCTAAGTAATGTTTGTTAATCTATGCGTAAGTGGAGCAGTTCATTATCATACAGGTGTGCCTAATTTTTAGCAGTAGTCAAACTGGGAGTGGTCAAACTGAAAAGTAGTCAAACTGAAAAGTAGTCATAATGGGAGTGAACAGTGGGGCTCAGACATTCTATTTATGATCAGACTGTTACTTGTGCCATCCTATGCATACATAGTTTGTACACTGCATACTGAAGTTCATTGACTTGAGGTACAATATCACATTCTGCTTGAACAGAATCTGTTTTAAATGTCTATATGCAAATTGGCCCCACAACGGATTATACAATACAGAAGTAACTGTTGTCTTGGCTAAATTATATTAAAAATACAATAATGAAAAAAATAAATAATTACAATATGAATGTAGTCCACTGTTATGTATACCTACAAAGGGAAGCAAGGACATTGTCACTATCTTTTGATTTAAGACATGTATCGGTTGGATCTTTGTGGTGTTTTTAAAGGCAGAGCGAGCATGATGAGAAAACCAATTGAAATTAAATTTGTAAAACTCTTGAGATGCTCGTCACATGCCAAATTGATTACAGATAGTTTTTTCTTACTGGTTTCCAATGCATTATGTACTGGTATTATCATTGCATGCAATTGCAGAATGTTAGCACAGACAGAAAAACTGTGCATTGATCGTCGCAAATGGGTGAAAGATTCCCGCAGCGATGTTAAACTCCATAATCACTCACTGTGCATTGAAGAGAGAAACAACAATCAGCATGATTTGTCATGTGTCATGTGTTATGGTGGTTAACTGAGTGATACTGACATGGCAAGGTGGTGCACATAATTGATACTGTTGTCATGGCAATATATTACAATAATGCTGTTATATACTGGCAATGTAGTACATTGGCACTGCCATGTGTCTTCACAATGTTGTGCACTTATACTGCTGCCATGACAAGTTAGAACACTGATACTGTCATGTGTCATGATAAGTTAGTATGCTGATAGTGTTATGTCTCATGACAAGTTATAACACTGATACTGTCATGTCTCATAAATTAGTATGCTGATAGTGTTATGTGTCATGAAAAGTTAGAACACTGATACTGTCATGTGTCATGGCAAAATTTTACACTCATACTGTTGTCATGACAAGTTAGAACACTCGTACTGTCATGTGTCATGGCAAAATTATACATTCATACTGTTGTCATGACAAGTTAGTACACTGATACTGTTATGTGTCATGGCAGTATTGTAGAGGATATGTCTACGAGTTCTATACAAGACATTGTTGATAAGATATTCCATTGATTTTGAGATGCAGTGTTTATTATGATGCACTTGCATGACAAGTTAGAGCACTCTATCTGACAGTGTATAGGGGTATTGTTTCCTGAGTATGTGCTTACTCAGCAAAACTTATATATATACCGATTAACTTCTTTTACAAGATCCATATCTTAAAGCCCCTCTACAGTGATGAGTGGTAAAAAAGTCAGGCAGAATTTACACTCATGTAAATTGAAAAGCTTCACAGTGTTGTTATGTCAGCACACTACCAGCATCTAGACCATTCCCCAAGGTTACCAAACCAGTTTAAGTACATTTTGCATCGGGATTTGAGCGTGAGTTGAGTATAAAATTGTACTCAGAAAGGTTTGGTAACCCAGGGACCAGAGGAAGGTAGTTTGTTATCTGTGTTGTAATGTAAACTACTGTGAAACTGTCATGCTTCCCCGACTTCACATGGACCAAATGGATTTGAAAAAAATACTTTTATCGATCTTTAACTGTACTTCACATGACCCTGATGGAGAAGGATCATCGGCAGAGGATCTAGCTATTCTACAAGGTATTATGCGTATCATTCATATTAATGTCCAGTTCACTTCAGATATACTTTTTAGATTAAATATTAAAGACATATTATATCATTGATAGCACAACAATAGATTAAACCATGATCTCAGAGGTTAAAATTGTTTGCATACAATACTATAGAATGGTTCAGGATTTTGAATAGATTTAAGTGGGAAATTTGCAATTTATTAATTTCACAATTTCTGTTAGGAACATTGTTTCCAGTGCTTATAGGAACAACATAGCATAATTTGAGACAGATGTTGCAACTGAAAAGTAATTAAACATTATAGAACAATTAGTTTACCAGTTTTAAATTGGAATGGACATATAATAACATATATGTGCCATCTCGCTGCTTTTGCAGTTGATATACATTTTCCAAATCTGATTGCTAATGATTACATAGTAAACTCCTACGCTGTGTATTGTTAGGATATTATTAGAGTAATCTCCCTTGTTGGTCTTTGAGTCCAAGCAAATGCGCTTGCGATCTTCTTGACACATCCTGGCTGCCAGTACTCATTAAGTCCTCAAGTACTCAATTAGCTACTAATTTCTATACATTCTACGACATTACACTGATGAAAATATTTCTTTAAAAATTGTGGACCAATTGTCCGAAAAATTGTAATGCTAGAATGGTACCGTGGAATGGCCTTCTCCCTAGCTGTATAATTTTGACAAATTATATTATTTGATGATGAACCATAAAGAACACACTTACATGAAATAAAAGAACTTAGTAGTGATCTCATCTCAGCAATGCAACAACTCATGTTCCCAGAAGACTCCATTGTCTGTGGAGCATATTTATACAGACCGGACCTGCACCAATAGAAACATGTTATCTCAATCATTAAACAGGGCTAAATTTATCACAGAAGTACTATTTGTAGATCCGTCCATCAATGCTCCTTTTTGTCTCGGCCACCTCCCCCTCACAGACATGATGCCAGTGCTAACCCAGCCATGAACATGTCCAATAGCCGCCCCACTTTGACATTGCTGCATTCATTATTAAGCCAATTATTGAGGATAAACATAGACAGCCTTCTATTAATACTTCAGACTTCTATTAATACTTCAGACTTCTATGCCAGGCTGGTCTTCAAATGCTGGGAGGAATCACTCATGTATATTTTTAAAATTCTATTCCAGAAACGAAAAAAGGTTCTGCACGAATGATGTTATTAATATATATTGGTAGGAATATGTTTTGCAACATTAGCTGTATGACATTGATGTGTCTATAGAAATGGATACATGCATAAAATATTAAGGGATGTGTTGAAACATTGATTTGTATTAACTGCTAAGGCTATGACATGTATTGATTGGTAGGTATAACATAATGGTAATACAGTTAATTGTATTGTGCAGTATTGACTCTAAGCTTCCTAGAATTCATATATATCCAAGCATGAAAATCCAGTACTGTCAAAGGATTTTAGTGGGTTTCCTCCTGCCATAAACTGACAAGTCGTGATATAAGTGAAAGAATCTTGAAAGTGACTTAAAACCCCAATCAAAA
>JAUTBT010085348.1:0-29984 GCA_032361225.1 Lepetodrilus schrolli | reverse complement strand
ATATATATATATATATATACACACACACACACACACACACACACACACACACAAAAATAATATTTTAAACAAATTATATCAGCACATGGTCTAGGTTGGCCTAAAAGACACCAATTAAAGTACATTTATTAATATATCACAGCATGTAAAATAAAATATACGAGATAAATTATATTGTAAAGCATTTGAGTTAAAAAGCCATTCCAGTTTCTGAAATGAATTTAGCATGTTAAACATATAATTATATTGCACACATTTGCTAAAAGGTGAATTTCATATTTCAGAATAACAATTACATTCAATTAAAAAAGGGGATTTCATCTGTTTTGTTGTTGCAATGCATGCATGGTCTATCTCGTATGGATGTTATCGGCCTGGTATACCGTCCTCTTTCAATATAAATGTTGATACATGTACTCATATTAACTGGTTATCTCTAGGAAAGGTAGTATTTGCATACTACAGACTTATCACAACATTTACATGTCTGTGGCTTATATTGCATGGTCATTGGTAGTTCACCCAGCTAAATGGTAAATGTCTGGACAATTTACTATCAGCGATTAACCAAAGGTGCAAACGAAATTGTGAACGGCTGACTGTATTTGAGTTATATTATTAATATTGAAAGCATTTTTTACAATGTCCATTTTAATTGAAGTTAGGTTTTGATTAATTTCCGATAATAATTCAGTTTACTCACCACCAACAAAAGGTCTAAGAGAACAATTTCTTTGTCCGAGATAAACAAAAAATTAATTTACTCAGAAATCAGTGTCTTATTAATGGCCTATACCATGATACACATCTGAGTGACATCTCATTTTTAACATTTCTATTAATTTTGTGGTTTGCTATACTTGTATAATTTTTTTGAGATATGGTCATCAGATAACGTGTTTGAAAGATTACCGCTGGAACATTAAGAATCTAATCACTCACTCACTTATTGAGACATGACCCTGTAATCCTGTTAGTGTTATTGCAGGGATTGAACTTAAATTTAAAACGTACTCGCCCGAATAATGATATAAATAACAAAACATTAAATTTCTACTAGACCGTAGGATACCTTTAACATTAGGAGAAATGGATCGAGGAACTTCTAACCCTGGTATTGTAATGTCATCGGGTCATAATGGTGCGAGGAACTAATAAGGAATGACCTGTGCTGTGACCACATCAGCTATGTCAATCCTTTGTTCTGTAATATCATAATGCCACAATCTGTTATCCACATAAGCAGTGATAAGTTAATTGTTAATGTACACAGCCAGCATACAGTACCGCTACTGATATAGAGCCATTGGCGGATTAATCTTTCACAGGGTTTATGGTAGGGTCAGGATGGAAAAGGTTAAGTAGGTTGGTAAAATTTATCGGTACTGCTAATACTGAATCAAAAAGTTGCATCTATATGGACATTTTACAGTTGGTGAAATCCTGGAATTTAGGGGGGAAAAACTGGTTGATGTTGGTTTTGTATTGTTTTCATCATATTACATTGTACCATGACACAATTCACATGAAGTAGTCCAACCACAGTGTATTCTTATCATTCTTGCTTGTCTGCCTGTCAGTTTTTAACTTTATATAAATAATTTACTATATATTTAAATACATACATATCAAAGGGCCCGAGTTCAAATCCTGTCCAGGGAGCCCGGCATCAATGTTCGCGAAAGTTACCTTTCTGATGCGATATTGATAGGATGCGCTGTGTGTACCATGGCAATGCAGTTATCATTGGTCTGTCAGTACCAGCCGGTGCTCGCAGGTTTACTGCAACATTCAGCAGGAATACTGCAACATTCAGCGCTATGGATGATGTGAGTTTCCTCCTGCCCTAAACTGACAAAAGCAGTGATACAAGTGAAAGAATCTTGAAGCGGGGCCCATTTATTTGCCCTGGACGTGGCTTGGTGCCTCCACCCCCCAGACCCCAGGCTTGTTTTCCACTGAAATAACAATTGTCTGTTGCCATGCCAGGTGTTAACTTTCTGTAAATTCTGTTGTTTCAGATTGTGGGTTTGGGTAACCAAGACATGCAGCGGTCAAGACACAGTGTGGGGATGCTGTTCGTTGACCAGCTGACCAAACAACTGGGCATCAGCTGGACAAAGGACGTCTTCAAGAAAACTGGAGGATTCACAGCAAAAGCCAGACTTGACAATGTAGAGATAAGTTTCCTTAAACCGAGAGTACCAATGAACATCAGTGGGACAAGTGTCATTAAGTCAGGTTGGTTTCTCGGAAGTCTTGACATCTGCATCTCAATTATAAAATTGCATTTGATATTAGTATGTGTGTATTTGTTGTCTTGTTTATTTAATAATAAGCAAGAAGAGATCACAACTTTCATTGTCCAAAAACTTGGAAAATTGAAAAGCTGTTAACAACATACTTAATGATTTGAAATTTGAAATCTTTAAATATAAGCAGGCAGTGGCTGCCATTTTTAGTTTACAATAGTTGAAAAAATGGTAAATATTTTAAAAACATCATGTTTAATGAAAGATAAAACTGGAAGGAATTGTGCTGGAAGTAGTGTTGTGCTGGAAGTAGTATTGTGCTAGAAGTAGTGTTGTGCTGGAAGTAGTGTTGTGCTGGAAGTAGTGTTGAATCTATTTTGACTTGCAATCTGCATCATCAGTATTTGCCAAATTTCTATTTATGAACTAATGTGCTAGTTGCCATTGCCAGTCTTAATCTGAACTCGTTGTCGTTATGAATGTCGATTCCATATTTTGCAAATTTATTATTGTACAGAGTAATCCAACATGCAATTATTGAATAATAACCTATTTTCCAGTTCATCATTTCGACGTGAAACCAGAAAACACATACCTCATTCACGATGAGCTTGACAAACCTGTGGGGAAATTCCAGTTGAAGGAAGGTGGTAGCGCAAAGTGAGTTTTTAAATTTTCACATAAAATAATTCATCAAGTATTGTTATGCACATTATTTTTGATAATAATAGTAACCATAATATGTTGATAAATCATCGCATATTGGTGAAACAGTCCTGCAGTGACGTAAAGCATCAAATCAATCATTAATTGTTGATTAATAGAATAACAAATTTCTATTTACTATTTCTTTCAGTGGACACAATGGTGTGAAGTCAGTAATGAATTCACTGAAGTCAGATGTGAGTATGAGCATTTACTGTTGGTAATACTTCATGGGCCTTTCATAACATATTGTTGTCACGGGTCCTCCTCCCACCATAAACAAATCACTGCATATGTATTTAACTATATTTTAATCAGTTCTTAATAAATTTTATATGATTAATTGAGATTATAACATATTTTAGATTTAATTATCAGAATTAACAGTCATCTAACTTACAAATGTATTTGCAGGTGATGCCGTGTGTGAAGATTGGTATAGATCGCCCCTCGAACCTGGATAATATCCCAGAGTATGTGTTGGACAACTTTTCACTGGAGGAGTTGAAAGTCATCCGGGGCGTGCTCGGAGAATCCACCCAGACATTGATGAACCACATCAGCGAAAAGTGTGGCGTGAAACTGAACATTCACATGGGGAAATTTGTCGACCAGATCAACTATGATAGTGATGACGAACTCAGAAAACGATTCCGCAAAGGCAATAAAAACAGGAACTATCCTAGAAACGATCGCGACCAATGGAGCCGGGGTCCCAGGCAAGATTTTGGTCGCTATGACAACTCGCGAGACGATTACTTCGACCGTCGGAGGAGTCATTCGAGACGAGATTTCGACGATAATCGCTGGAGTAGGAGTTTTTACGAGGACAATTGGAGGAGTAGGCAAGACGATTTTAACGAGGACAATCGTAGAAACGAGGACGATCGTAGAAACGAGGACAATCGTAGAAGCAGGAAAGATCATTTATACAATGAAGAGTGAAGGGAATAAATATTTCCTGGTTACCATGGTTACAAATGTGTCATGGGATATAATTCCGCTCTGTGATGTTCAAGAGATTACAAGTAGTACATGTATACTAAAATGTGTATGGAAGAAACCATGGTAGCACACTGTACGAGTTGCCTCCCATGGTTCATCTACACCAATTCACAATGTGTATTGCTGTATTGTGATCCATCTATTTATTTGTAATGTTTTAGATATACTAAAACGTGTATTTGTAATATTTTAGATATACTAAAACTACAAGGTAAATATTCAGGTGTTTAACAGCTTGTCAGTCTTCAGTTGAATTTTCACCAAAATATTGTATGTTCTCAATCTCATCCATTTTATAAATATCATAGTTGTAGGTTTTCCTGATCCATGTAGACAACAAGGTCTCCAATATACTCTCTCAGTATGAACAAACAACACTAAAAAAACATAACATGTTATGACCCACTGCCCTATATTTAAAGGCATTCCATTGTAACTAGATGTACTAAAATGAAATCGTTGCATATGGGTGAACTATTCCCAGCTGCAACGTAAAGCACTAATTCATTAATTCATTCATACGAAGATAAGAAAATATGTCATGGACTATTATTATTAAGCAGCCATCAATTCACCAAGTCAGTGTCACTTCCAGTGTCCCATCAAGCATTTAAAATAAGACCTATTGATGTAAAGACGCTGGGATATTCTATGACTGAACTTCTTCTTGGTACGAGATCCAAGTTAATAGTCAGTCAGTTACCTTGTTTATGGACAGTTGCCTGCTTTGACTCTAGCATTAAAAAGTAGTATATGGATAAGAGTAGTCTCCCATTATCAGAACTTTTATATCATTATCATTGTACAACATGGAAGTTAGTTGAACCATTGAGCTTTAAAAAAAATATAGCAATTCGTGCATGGAACTTAAAGACTGTCATTTGTTAATGTAACAGTAGTCCATTACAATTACTAAGAAATTATATGTGAACATCACCTTTGTGTTGGTCCTTATTGTATTTCTCAGTGACTGGCAGGTCCATAAACCATCATAGGGCCTTCACAGTCTTTGTCAAACTACTCTTTAAAAAAATGGAAAATGACAAGGACTATGGTTTCCTTTTGCCACTGGGGTTTATTCAAGAGCTTCATGCCTGTATCAATACAGACTGGTACAAATAACTGAAGGACACAGGAGATAACAAGATATGCCCCTGATAGCTGAAACACTGCAGAAAATAGTATTATCTAGACATGCCAGTCTCACTGGACAAAATATCTTTATCTCGCTGTCAGCATGTTATCTCATTGGGTAAATGTCATTTAACTTATGATAGTGTAAAATCTGTAACAAGTGCATTCTTTAGTTGCTTTACATTGCAGTTGTGAAAAGTACATTGTGGTTAGATTTGGATAGTATGCAATGTATGTTTGCATAGTTCCTGTTGTCATCTCTAGACTCTAATTGCAGCAGAATGAGCTAGTGAGCTAGTACCACCAGCCAGTGGAAATCCAGCCAGTTTAGTGCAAAGCATGCAAAACAGGCGATCCAAATTTATTGGATTGATATCTATAAAATAGATTGCTGTGTTAATAAAGATAGTTGATTGTTTTCCTGCCATCGATTTGAACATAGAAGAGTAGTAGATGGTCTCAATAACAACCAAGTACATGTACAAACATGGAATCAGTCTGGTGTAAGATCCTTAAAAGATGTTAATGAATTATCAGCTGATTATATGACTGCTTTTAAATTAGTGATTATATGATGCTTCTCTTATTTCTGTTTTGAATAGGGGTTTCGAACCGCTCTCCAGATTCTTTCACTTATCTCATAGCAGGAGGGAAACCGCAACATCCGTAGTGCTGGCACTGACAGACCAAGGATAATAACTGCATTGCGGCTACAGTCAGCATGATGCTTCTAAAGATGTCTTTAATTAGTATGAAAAATTGGTACTAACGTACAGACATGCACTCGTATATAAAATAGAGATTAATACACGAGCTAGTGTGTCATATTGATTTTACGACACGAGTGATTCCAAAGTATTAACATATTGACTTTGGAATCACAAGTGTCATAAAATCAATATGACACACTAGCGAGTGTTAATTTCTTTATCCAACAACTTGAACGGAAATTCATACAACTCAAGTATTCTCATGTGGAAGTCGACTAGGGAGTGGTGGATGAATACATCTCCCCACCGCCCCGACCGTACCAACCAATGCATGTCTATCAGGATGACAGGCGTGGGAAAATTGTGATGCAAGCCATGTAACCAACCAATGAAAATGGTATTTATGTCATAAGTTATCTTGAACCATATGTTGGATAACGTTGTTTATAAAATGCCATACACTAATTTCTGTCTATAGCGTTTTTCTCGTTTATCCTACACCGAATAAAAGAACCGACAACAGCATTTAACATTGTAAATAAACTTCATCTGTGATATAGTGCTTTTATTTAAAGTTAAATGCTAAATTTAATAAATGTGGCATTAATTTGGTAACGTTGCGATAATTTTGTACCCGATGCCTTTGACACACAACGGACTCAGTTGTATTTTTTAATCATGATTTGAAATACATGTACATGCTAAATATGTAATGCGGACCTGTACTACCCTAACGCCAACACTTGTCATTGTGACCGAAATAACGGACACTCCAGGAACAAACCAAATTCTCATACACGATTGCATACAGTGAGTTATCGTCGAAACACAGACCATTATGTCTACTAACATCACATTTGACGGATGTTAAGAAGGCATACATGTCTGTGTTTCGTGGATGACCGTGAGCATACAATTTATGACTAGGGAAGTTGTTTAGTCATTAGTGACATTAACCACGTTTTAGGTAGTTTGCATTAACTATTTTTTAAAACATTATTTTTTAAGAAAAGAAAAGAATCTGTCGAGTGTTCTTATGTTAAGCGAGACATGTGTCCACGTAATTTTGAAGGTCATGAACCAACACTTCATGAATTTGAAAATCTCTCCCTGCGTTCATCTCATTAGCCAGGTCGAATTCCACTGTGGCGGGTTCGTTAGTGAAGAGAAACAACTGTAAAAATAAAATAATTATTAGTAATAAATTAGAGACGAATTTTGGACTATTGCTGCAGTATTTACTTTTATACTGCTTTACGACAATACTTATGGAACAGGTACTAACCTGTATGGTCAAGTATAGCTCAACCACACAAGAATCAATAATTAATTAACATGAAGGGTTATGTCAAAACCATTTAAGCGAGACTTGGCTGTTTTGGACTATTGGTAGTAGTATATTGGACAGAGCGATTCATTCTGCGTCCATTTTTCTTTCGTTGTGTACGTGTTATTTTAACGGAAATCATGTTTATTTGGCTCTCTTGATAACTTGGAAAAAGTGACGAAGCTAGTTTTGGCACACGACCGTTGAAATAGAAACTGAAATAATTCCATGTCCTTTACCTCAAATGGAATATCTATCAGTTTTCGGAAACAGATCATGTCCCAGCCTCCCTGTTGATAGGTTGCTCCGATATGTTGCAAGAAGTTGGCCAGTAGTGCAATGTATTCACTCTTAGGGCGACCTGAAAATGTGTATACAGTTATGTACAATACTAGTATATGCTAGTAGAGCATGCTGTTTGCTTGTCTACTGTAACATGCTCTACTAACAGCGTTTACTCACTACACACATTCCGTTTGTATAAACGGACATTTCTGTTGGTAGAGCATGACAGTTAGATTTTGGAAACGTACTAACTTGTCTTTAGTAGATACACTCGTCAGGATATATATTACCATAACATTAATCATATTCATGCAACCATGTTGTAGAATAACTCAGAATGATTTTTTCACGGTTGTCACAGTATATGTTATTATATATATGGCCAAGATTGAAAGATTTTTGAGAACAAATTCAAATATTACTATTTCCATGGCTTTTCTATGCCGAGAAGCTCTGGCCGTCATATCTGCGTCAGGCTGGATTGACAGTTATGACGGTCAGAGCTTAATGGTTTTCCTTGATGGAACCTAAGCTATACTTTTGAAATGGGTAAGAAGCGATTATTCAATATACGTGGTGGATATTTACTGTGTAATAACGATCCCATAACCAACAGTGTTGATTACGTCTTTTTGTGTTTTTCGTGAATAGGTGAAATGTACACGAGTTCGACTGCTAGTTCGCCCTCTCGATAAAACTGTTTGTTGGCAGTTTTCAATGGTTTATTACATTAAAATGATTATATTGAATAATTAGAATAACCCACTCAATACGAGTGGTTATGGAAAATATGTCCCTCGTGAAATTAATGTTCAAAGTCTGAACATTAATTAAACTCGGGACATATTTTCCGTAATCACTCGTATCTCGTGGGTTATTCTCTGATTACTGTATCTGTTTTTAAATGCTGATTACTAGTATAAGAATCTATTAACATGTGTGTTGACCATATACATGTACTAGTATGCTACATGTACTATTGATATGCATATGACAATATACATGTCTATCCTGCTTCCCATATATTATTTTTGCTATAGATATTATCATAATGACTTTGCATGCGGAATATGTTGCCTAACAATTGATAAAGGTATGACTTCCATACCTTGTAAAGGGAAGGTCAAACGGGAGAAATGTGTGGGGACATGTTTGAATTCTGTTGGTGTTGGAAACGAGACGTTCAGCTCGTTGGCGAAGTCCTTGCAGCTGTAGAGAGGCAAGGACGAGTATTCGTCTCCCCTACGCGAGAGTTGGCTGGTCAGACGAGACCAGGAATAAGTTTCCCGGATGTTCAGAACTGACAAGAACAACACAGTAAAATTGGAAAAGAAATACCTAAGATTAATATATATTATTTCTACTCAATAGTTTAGCCGCGTGCAAAATATTGTATAATTTGTATTAACAGTCCTATTGTTTGGAACGTTAGTGGTCCAGTAACCTAGATGTGCTACATCCTCTGAAACTCATGCTCAATGCCCCCCCCCCCCACAGTGGCGGAAGTCCCAGTCATGTGACACACGTGTCAGATGATGCTTGTGCCATTTAATTGCATTATGCACATCGAAGTATGTCTTGAAACTCACGTCTCTCTAGCTCCGTTTCCATACAGCGGATATCATTATGGAGATGTAACCATACTTCCAGAACCAAAGTATTTCTAAGGAATATAATTAACTAACTGTCATGCTGTTTTGCGCCTTGTCATGAACTCTTATTGCCTCAGTCGTTTGGAGAAGAATGGACGGTATGCAGTTAAATTACATACTATATATTCAGAATAGTAAACTATGAATATTGGTACAGTTAGTCCTGATATAGAACGTTTGTTACCCACCATTATACATCAAGGGGTTTCCAATCTCCTGAAATATAATTGAAAATGCGAAGTAGTCTTTAGATTCTGTTGTATCTAATAAACAAAAGTACCCCAAAACATTGATATAAAAATACCGGTCTTCTTGTAAGTGATAAGCCAGCATCAATCACAGTAAATCGCAAACAAACACAACAATCGATGCGAATATCAAACATGTGTTCTAGTATTTAATATATATTGGTTCTGATTTTGTGAATAGTTATAGTCTCTAGAATAAGTCCATTTAAATACTCCGATAACTCAAGGATACTCCAAGGATACTGGGATGCAACATAAGAAGAACACCAAGGGTGCGCGAATGATGAACCAAGGAACATCAAGGATATTGTAAAGAATACCACGGATACTCCAAGGATAATAATGGAACACCAAATAACCCCAAGGATACCAAATGATACCCCAAGCATCAAGGATACAAATTGCAATGATACCCTAGGGACATCCCAACTAACACCAATGTAGTACGCTTGCCAGCGGTGAACATCGAAATACCATAGAACCCCAAATTAGGACAGATCCTATGTTTTAATTTATATAAACGATTTTAAATGTTTGTGCTGATATTTTGATTGGGGCAATTCGATGGAATGGTATTAAAAGTGTGCATTATTTTAATAAATAACAATACTAGTACATCAACCCGTTACTCAGCCACATTTTACCTTCATGGACAAGATGGCGTCTACACCTTCGGTCTCGTATATGATTTTCTTGATTTCCGTGAAGTCCGAGACTTCATCTCTGCCTTGGGTCGGGGTCAGGTACAACTCCAACAGGTAGAGGTCATCTCCAGGATTACCAGCTACCCAAGAGGTCACGGTCAACAGGGTCAACAGGAACGTGGCCAGCATGACCAGTGGATCTTGTCAAGGGGAATCTGAGGCATTGGAAGTTTACAAAATTGACAACATCTACCAGTTTTAACTACGTTTGCTTCCTATGTGTGTATTTCTGTTGTTTTGTAATGTATTGTATTATGTTCGCTCTGACTTGCGTTACACAAAAGATTTCGCTCGTGGATAATAATTATTGTCTATTATCTATTGTGAATGCATACATACCATGCGCCATCGGCAGATCTGCGTTATGATCGCTCTGCGCTCACAGTGGACCCACCGTTGGCATTGCCATCCGCAGATGGCTCAAAGTTCGATGGATGGCAGCTATTTCACTGTTGAGTAATAGGTGCAAAAGACAGTGAATTCGTCGGTAATGCAAGTTTATTGATAACAAAAAGCTCTCTCCTGGTCGTTGCGCCATCAACACCGACGAATTCATATCTTTTATTCCGTTTACAAAACTAATGAGCATGAGTTGGCATCAATCGAACGTTGAACTATTGGTGGATCTATTGGCATTCAAAGAGATATGACGACTAAGATTGATATTCTTTTCTATTTTTGTTGCATATTGATACTAATACGAGTTTTGTAACTGAGGTAATAGAATTCGGTTCCGTTGTTCATCATTCGACAATTGCCTTCTTAAACCACTATATATGTTTTATAGTTTCCATTTTTTTCAGACTATAACCCCTTGCATCCCATCATAATTATTCACACTAAATATAGATAATATAGTAACATATCTGATGTAAATAATACATACCTGTTTATAAGGTAAAACAGTAAGCAGCAACAGGAGGCAATTCACGAGAACACGACTGTATACACGACCGTAACTATTTAATGGTGACATGTAATGGACAGTATACAATAAGAAATAACCCACGTGGAAGTTAAATTAATTGTATGCATTATGCGATTCTGTATTTCATATTACACTGAACATATGTGTATGTCAAGCATACATCGAAAGTATTTTTTTCAAATATACAATATCATTAAAAATTATAATTGAATTCACTCATGCCATTTAATATACAGCGTATTGCATGGATCCCAGTTTTGGTCACATACGTGGTGTATTCCTCTAAGCTATACGGTATGTATATAATCGAATACTTATATGTACCAGTCTAACGACAGGAGTTCATACATTTAATTACATGTATATGTTTGTATAATTAATATTGGTTAACTGGTAAAGTGTATGGTAAATGTATTATTCACTTTAAAGGGAAACCTATAAATAAAGTATACAATAGTAAAATGTATTTCACGCAGGATTTTGTCCAAAACTATTAATTATATTTGGATATATGTACTGTACATTGGGCAACAGATGTATAGCGCTTGAGATGAAAATGTACGCTATGCATCTATGGACTATTTATATTAATTTATATATCTTTTAACATGAAGTTCGAATGTGCTAAAAATCAATTAAATTTGAGTTCAAACCACAAATACTATTTTTTAATTTTTTTTATGGTTGTGAATATCTTCAGTAGTATTATCATAGGGCAATCATTTACAACACTTAACTCCAAATGATTCATATCTGAAAGGCATAATGTGCATATTATATACGTAACAGGAGTGAGCTAAGCTGGTAATTAACATGCCACTGATCGTCTCCATGGCAGGTATGCCGACATCTCTTTCATTTGCAAACTTGGTCAACGATCTTAATTACAATTGTCTATTTTATTGACAACTGGTCAGAACAGTTCATAATTCAACATCAGACCTTCAACCTCGGACCTTCGACAACATCTATATACTGCGTCACCAGTCTTCATCCCGCCGTATCCATCTACACTGCAGCAACGCTGGCAAATCAACAATTATAGCAGAAATTATTTCTCTGTTATAGTATGAATACACTAGTTCCAGAAATTAATATGGGTGAACACAGTGCTCGCATCTTTTAAATATCCCATTAATTACTTGTAGATCAAGAACTCTTCATACGGCAAATAACAGGATAGGCCCCGCCGGGAATAATTGAAACACTAAGTTCTGAAAATGACATTGATTTAAACATGCCAGTTGCACCAGACAAGCCGCATTAATAAATTTGTAAATGTCGGTTTCTTATCTCATTGGGTCAATGTCAAATATTTTGACTAAAGTACATTATATGTCCCTGGAGCTACTCGACCATTTAAATTGTTTAAAATGCTTTTTTTGTTTCTATAATGAAGAATTGTCAATTTATGTAAGAAGAAAACATAAAAAAAATATGCTAAAATCTTTGACAAGGCTCAGAAGTATTTAAAAAAAAGTTGTTTCCCATCGTGAAAGGTTATGATTTGGATCATGGTAGTGTCTGGTGTCTGTGTGTGTGTGTGTGCATTTGTGTTTGTGTGTGTGCACGCGTAGCACTCGTTGTCATTGTCAGTCTATTTGTAGGCCTATCAGCCGGAGCTGCGGTCTTCACCTCACAATTACAGATTGATGAGAAACCATAAAACAAATATTGATTTCGAGGTATACATCTGGATAGGAACATGTAATATAACAAAACTAGGCTAATTTATAAGTCATCGGTGAACAGTAGGCTTATTTAACTTCTAAATACATAATATACTGGATTAATCACACTCTAGATGTTCTATCAGGCATCTGTGGTTGCCTCCGGTAGGAAGGAGGTTGAGCTGTTATTGAAACACACACAGCGTTTGCTTTTGTAACCGAGAATCACGTGCGTTGGACTCACAATCCAGCAACTCGGGTTCGAATCCCGGGATCGGCACGATCCTACTCATGCTCTCATGATAGGGGTAGCACTCCGGAATCTTCCGTTATTTACCATAATTAACCCATAAAGATATTATTAGTGCTGTCGGGAGAGCATGGGTCCTGCTCAGGTGCACGTTCATGGTAAACACTCAATGAATAAAGCCCCAAAGATGGTACTCTTACAGGAGTATACGCCTGCTTCAAACGAATTTATAAAACTATCCAAATAAAGGAGTATACGTCAGCTTCTAAACATATTGAAGGTTGATAGTTTTATTGCGTAGGAATTACATGAACATGAAAAACGAGAAGAACAATGGGCATGTAATAGTTAAAAAGACGAAATTTTAAACCGTTCTTCATCACTTAGAGGTACCTGCTATCTGAAAGAGAGAGAATTTACGAGTACAACTATGGCAGGTTTATTATTATCAAAGTGGTATATATATAAATAAAAAAAAGCAGCTCGACTTTAAATGTATCCCAAGTCTAGTGCAATGTGTATTCCAACAGTGTGAACAATATGGTATTCATGATTTTTAAAATGCCGCATATTTTGTTAATAAAAAATCATTAGGAAAGTTAACCCAAAGTATAACATTTTATACGACAATATCAAAAATAAGCATAATTTCTTTCAAATCATCTATTCATCTATTGTGAATACCATAAATAAAAGCTGTAGATGCTAGAAACTTTGATCAATTAAAATGCAAATTTAACATATAGAATAATGATTATTTGCCAAATATATATTACTCTTTTTTTCTCCATTGACATTTGCATTTTAAGGACATCAGTGACTCAAGCTTCTTGGGATTGCTATTGTGGTATGTAGATGTGCCATTTCCGGTGATTTAAAACAAGGTGAACAAGAAGAACCAAATGTATATTATTTATTTCATAATTTAAAATAAATCTGCAATGTTACACACAAAAAAGACAACTGTACATATCACACTGTTTGCATTGTAACTTAATAACACATCTGACTACTAGAATAACAATGAAATTATACAACTATACATGTGTGTTATGTATCTATACCACAAAGTAATAATGTACATATGATACAAAACTGTTATTTGTTCATAAAGCAGTTCAATTATAATAGCAATAATACAGGTATATAAAATCATAAAGTATGTCTTTGTAAATTTAGTTTTGGATAAAATTCTTGTTCTTTAAAAGGATGGGACAATAAATTACATACAATTGAACTTTAAACGCACTGTACTGTAAGGGTATACCATGTTAATTGTTTGTAAATTATTTGAGAATTTATTTGAGATCGTAAAACAAATGTATGGATGGAATGTTGCACATATGTTGAATCAGTGGTTCTAAAAAAATAACATCACATTAAATACAGAAATTCAACAAACATATTATCCATTCAAAGTGTGTCTAAAAACAACACACACAAAAATACAAAACAATTATTGTTTTCATGAAAAAGATTAGTTAAAAAAAATGCTCTTGATTTCAAAATGGAAAACTGTCAAAAGAAAACACATACTTTGTAAATATTTTATCTAATGTTTGATTATGTTGTTCTTCGTGGAGTGTTGGAATGTTAATAGATTTGTCATTACAACGCAAGGGCGGGGTGGACGATGAATGACACTATTTCAGATCAGAGCATTATTTATTGTTAGATCAATAACTAACTTCAAAAAAACATTGAGCAAAGACTGAACCTGTGAATGTTTTTCCATTTCAATTGTGGATTCATGTGAAGTAATTCTGGTCAAAGATGTTGGAGGCATTTCTTTTCAAAATTTTTTTAATGTTAAAAAAACACACCATATATTTATAAAAACAAAACAAATTAAAAACATTTATAAAAAAAAAGATTTGCCTCTAATGTCTTTGACAAGGACTACATGACGAAAATAATCATCCATAGCAGTGACATGCATCTAAGAAGCAAGTGTATCCAGAACAGAAATGGCCAGTTGTAAGACTGCCGCTTGAACTACAGAGTATACAGTGTTGAATATTTTTCCATTGAACATTATGACAACTGAAAGTGAGTGGATCCAGTGAAGTGAAGGGAGATGCCCCGTTGTACGACAGCTGGCTGAATGACAAAGTATGGTGTTGATTTGTTCCACGAATGACACGACAAAGTTCAGTATGCCTTACTGGTCAGTCTCTTGGACGTGGTGATGGGCGCGAGGACAGGAGTTTTGGGTTTGTCCAGCGAGTGCAACTCCTGCATGACATCCTGCGTGGAGATAGGAACCCGAGTCAGCAGCTGATCAGCGTAGAACATGGCCTGGAATATATAAATGTGTCATCTCGTGGTTACATGTAATGTGTGAGATAGATCATGTCAGGTTACAGGGCTCTACAGTACCTGTCCTTATGTCATGATGGACATGGAACTACTTGCCGTGTAGGTAAAAGGCTTGTAAATCTGGTGTATTTCACTGTCATAGTCATAGTCCACACTGGGCCATAAATTTAGGCATGTTTCTATAGATATTAGAAGATGATTTTACACAAGAATTTAAAACTAGCATGTTAATATCATTATTATTACTCATACTATTAATAATAATACTCATTGTAATAATAATAATAATAATAATAATAATAATAATGATGATGACACTGCAGTAAAATTCACTCCAAAATATTAATAATTTAAATTTAATAATAATAATAATAATAATGAATGTTGTTAAATCAGCTCAATAATGATAATAAGAATGACATATAGAGCCTGAATACACATTCTCAACTCAAGTCCTACAACCAAAACTGCTGTTTATCAGTGCTAGAATATTAGCATTCAACATTACCATTTCATCCTACCAGGTACCCTGCTGTGAGGATAACTAAATTCAAGATCAATAAGTGTTACAAGGTTAGATTTTACATTACCATCTCATCCTAACAATGACCATGCTGCGAGGATAACTAAATCTTTAGGATGACAGTTGCGGATCTCACCTTGGGTAGGCTAACTGTTTGAATACCGACAGATCGGGTGAGTACTTTTCGCAGCCCGCCGAGCCGAGTCGTATTGGACAGTCCTCGTGTCTTCTCCATGCTGGTCGGAATGAACTGGCGGGGTCGCGGAATGAGACCAAGGTCACCCAGATTGTAGTGTGGCAGAGTTCCCTCTGCGGTTGATACAGTGGACAGCGGCAGTTGACTGAAAGTGGACGTGAAATGTATGTGTTAGACTAAAACTGACAAAGCCACAGAAAGAAGAATTCCTGAAACAAAACCAGATTGTTGTAATGTGATCATCCATATATTCCATTGCTTATGCTAAGCAAATTTAATTTTAAATATTTTTTAAAATGTTGCGATGATGTTTTAATTTAGCGTATGAAGTAAATAAATTTGTGTCAGTTATGCAATTACATGTTCTAGATGCAATACTGACTTTACCATTCATCTATAACAATAATAATAATGATAATGGCCATTTATAATGTGCCAAATCCACCCCTTATTATCCCTGATCAATTTGCTATTTAATTATTTTTTTGATTGGGGATTTAAGTTGCTTTCAAGATTCTTTCACTTATATCACGACTTGTCAGTTTTAGGGCAGGAGGAAACCCGCAACATCCGTAGCGCTGAATGTTGCAGTAAACCTGCGAGCATCGGCTGGTACTGACAAGACCAAGGATGATAACTGCACTGCCACTCTACAGACATCGCATCCTATCAATATCGCGTCAGAAAGGTAACTTTCGCGAACATTAATTTGAACCTGGAACCTTTGGCTCCGAAGTCCAACTGTTCTACCACTGCGCTACCACCCGGCCCTCCCTGACCAATGGATCAGTGTGCACTCAGTGTTCCTTTTCAACTTCCTGGGGACGTAAAATCTGAACATGAAATTTGAACATTGAACTGCTCACCCTTTTCGGATGCCTTTGCCACTGCCGGGCATTTTACTGGGACTTCGTTCACGCTCCTCGAACTGCTTGCCAAGCTCGGCAGGGGAGGGGCCGACCCCCACAGCGGCTGCGCTGTTCAGTAGCACCAGCAGCTGCTCCAACATCTGATCTCGCATCTCCATCTCGTTCAGGGCATCCTCGTCTTTAGGCTCCGTTATCTGGTTAACAGCAAGAGTTCAGATTGCAAAATCAGTGATATTTTTTATGAGGATTATTTATTAAGGAGAGGAATACGATAACTGTTTCACTTTTGTCCAATCCTGTTGAATTTCAGTCAATAAAATATGTATAAAGCAAGCTATTGTCCATGTCTATCTAACCTAGTGATAGTGACGCCTAAAGAAAGTATATACCAACATCGCCCTACCTTGAGTGATGCCTTCCCTGATTGATACCCTGCCTACCATGTGATTCCCTGTCTACCCAGAGTGTTGCTCTGCCTGGCCTACCCCAAGAGATATTATGTCTACCATGTGATGTCATCCCTATGTAACAAGAGCACTGTCCCGATCCTGGGATTTGAACCCAACTTCCTGGTTTGCGAGTTCAAGGCTTTACCGACTGATCCAAATAAAAGGGGTACAGTAACCCATCTGGCCAAGACCAGCAGGACTATATTATATCACATGGCTACACCTACACTGAATGATGTCCCGCCTATCTCAAACATGGCAACAAGACCATTGTGATTTCAGTGGAAAACAAGCCCAGGGTCCAGACAAATAAATCGACCACTGGACAAAATAATCAACGGATTTCTGGAAAATTGCCATGCCTGCTACCCTCCACACACCCCAAGTGACACTCTAGCTGCCTACCCTGAGTGCCGTGCGGAGAGCGTATGCGGTGTCAGCCAGTACTCTGTCCACCTTGGACTTATCCCTATGCTCAGTCGCCAGCTCTCTGGACAGTGATTGGACACGCTCCTCTAAGTGTTCCTTCTCGTTGTACATCGCCTGGTTCTCCTCGCGAGTTGTCTCCACTTGCTGTTGCAGGAGGTTGGCCTCCGCCACACGCTCGCGGAACTCCTCCTCCCGGATCTCGAACTCCACAATCATCGCCTCCTGGTTCCGGCACTTGTCCGTGAACATTCGGATCATCTGGAAGTCGAAAAGTTTGGCTACTTTATATAGGACACTGTTGACAATAACAAGGGCAAATGAAAATAATCTTGAATTAATACAACATTAACCATGGTCGACACTTTGGTCTTTCCCGAGTTAATTCAAAACTGCTCCTCAGTCAGGCATTTTCAGTTGCCTCCAGCGGATAGAAGGTTAATTACTAACTATTACCTTTTGATTACTGTGATTTTTCTTTAGCAGTTCTTTCTCGTTTGTTTCTAGGAGCTCTATCTGCTGCTTTTGTTTCTTCTCGCGCTGACGAAGTTCATCATTCTCCTGAATTAGTTCCATGGTTTTATCTGACATTTTTGCCAGCTGAGCATTAATTGACACATTT
The DNA here is from genome assembly GCA_032361225.1 of Lepetodrilus schrolli. Lineage (NCBI taxonomy): Eukaryota > Metazoa > Mollusca > Gastropoda > Lepetellida > Lepetodrilidae > Lepetodrilus > Lepetodrilus schrolli. Next base: position 11,710 of record JAUTBT010085348.1, on the reverse strand, counting down.
TCACGTATAGTCCGCTTTGTGGTCTCCGCCATTTGTTTGTTAGAAACTTTACGGAATTCCGCTGCTACTTGGTTCACTCGAAGAATCATCTCTTTCTTTAACCTAAAAAAAGACATGGGAGAAACAATTAAAGCTTATTATTACTTGGAATAGAATTTAACTAGTATTTGATTAGTCACTAGCACCTCTTGAAAAAAATCAATACAAAATAGTATGATGAACAAAAAATATTACACTTACAATGCTCACAGTTCTCAATTTCTTTAAGGTTCACAATTTCTCATACACTGCCATAAAATTGAAAAGTAAATGTTAATCTTCTACCACATGAAACGGCACTTGGGTTGTATTTCCCCCAGGGAGTTGAGAAAGAAACTGATGACATACTGATCAGATTGACCAGGGTAATAATGAATAATGCAGTGCTTTGAGAATGCTTTAGAGATAGTACCTAGGGCATCACAAGTCGATTTATCATAATAATTAATTATATTATTTGATTTATTTTTTTAAATTTTATTATTACTACTACTATTATTAATTATTATATATTATTACTACTACTATTATTATTAATTATTATAATTATTACATATTATTATTATTACTGCTACTATTATTACTAATTATTATTTATTATTACTACTACTACTATTATTATTAATTATTATAATTATTACTTATTATTACTACTACTACTACTATTATTAATTATTATTATTATTATTGTGACTGACCTGTCTTTATCGATGACGGCTTTCTTCTCCAGACTATAGATGGCATCTTTGTGATCCTGGTCCTTCTGTGCCAGCTCTTTCTCCATCTGGGCGAACTTAGCCATCAAGTCCTCCTTCTGCACCTTGAACTCCTCCAGCGACGCCAGCTTTCCACCTGCCGACACCAACAGTCACGTGCAAGTCATGTGCAACAGTCAGGTGTCACGTGCTCAGCTAAACTGTAGGGCCTGAATTTGGTCCCATTATTTCAGATTCGGGGGGGGGGTGGGGGGGGAGTTTTGCATCTGACTCAAGAATCTGACCATCTGTGGATCGTTTATTTTCAAGATAAATACAATGGCTGAAAACGACCATTCTAATATAAATATTGTATACTGTATTTACACTGATGGGAACAGTAATTACAATCAGCAATATTCAGGTTTTTTTGTTTTTGTTTTGTTTTTGTGGTTTTAAGTCGCTCTCAAGATTCTTTCACTTACATCACAACTTGTCAGTTTAGGGCAGGAGGAAACCCACAAAATCCGTAGCGCTGAATGTTGCAGTAATCCTGCGAGCATTGGCTGGTATTGACAAGACCAAGGATGATAACTGCATTGCCACTCTACAGACATCGCATCCTATCAATATCGCGTCAGAAAGGTAACTTTCGTGAACATTGATGCCGGGCCCCCTGGGCTGGATTTGAACCTGGAACCTTGACTCCAAAGTCCAACTGTTCTACCACTGCGCTACCACCCGCCCCAATATTCAGGTGAAAACATATGAATGATAACATATTAAGTATATCAAAAGTTGTGTGAAATTTCCCGGAACATTTCCATATAGGTTTTCTCAGACGTTGTGCGCTCTGGCCACGTGTGTGTGTAGGATATCAAGGAACAACACCAGAATATTATATTCACTTAATTGTATATAGATCAAATCGAAACAAATGAAAGTTTTTATGTTTGCATTTATTCATTCTTAGTGTTATCCTTCTCCAGCATTTGCCATAGTTTGTATGGAATGTACTATTGTACTAATGTAAATTCTGTATACTCAGTGGTATAATAGTATACGGTACATTGATGTGCTTCACATTAAAATTTTCATTTGGTATGGATATCCACGAATTTCAGTATTGTGCATGCAGGAGTGTAGCTGGAGATGTGTTAATGTGGATGTGATTCGATTCACCAAGATCCGCAAAGAACTATATTTGCCATGTCAGAAACCCACCAGACTTGTTATACTATTTTAATGTTTAGGAAATTAATGTGGATGCGTCCGTGTACCTACATATAGACAGCTATGTGTCTGACATGTCTCATGTGCCTTTATGTATTGGAATTGTGGATATGTTTGGTAATAACAACCAATTCAACTATGTGATGAAATGGAACAACAACTGTATGGCTTTAAATCATTACTCAAATGAAAGCATGTTCCATACCCAGGATCATGTTTTCTGATGTCAGCTGGTCTTTCATCTCCTGGTATTCATTCCTGAGTGCTTGCAGCTGGTTTTCGTATCCCTCTTTCTCTGTGTCCTTGGCTTGTTGTAAACCGATGAAACGGTCGTTCAAGTCGGCCAGTTCATCAGCTGAATACAAGATAAATTATGCAAATATACTAGGTAGTCAGATTTGTAAAGCATGCTACAGTCATTCAGATAAGCTATTTTCTTTTAATGACAGTACATTAATAATATTCAATTTGTAAAAAATTGCATCCACTTTGGAGAAAGTACTTTAGTGAGAGAAAAAAATGGGAAATATTTCGGTGTAAATTAGTAAAAAAGGGTCCTAACATGCAATAAAGACATTGCTTATTCAAATTCATATTGAATCTTTCAATTGACATGTTATAGAGTATTTCAGAAAATGCCTCCATGGTGCATTGTGATTTGAGTGATTGAATTAGTGTTTTACGTTGCAGAAAGAATATTTCACCCATAAGTGATGAGGTGTATTTATGAGTGAATTAGCGAGTGAATTACAAAGGCAGTATGGTAAATTGTAACAATATCATATACCTGTTATAGTGACCATTGGCGCTAACTGGTTCTAATTTAATAAACATACAATAGAATTTTGCTCATCTTACATTTCTTCTCCACTTGCTGTTTCCAGAAGGACACGATCTCTCGCTTGTCCGTGTCCATCTGTTCAAACTTTTCGTTGAACTGTGCATTTCCCACCGACAGCTCATCGCACTTCCTCTGATACCTGGTTTGAAATATATAACGATGATTTTATCTGAGGATTGTGCTTTGTATGTTATTATCATGATATACAGTTGCTCATATCAGTTCTGTGTAAGCAACAGTGATCTAACTGCATGTAGACCTGAATTGTGACTGACTAAATATTTATGTGACTCGTTTTTTCTAACATCTAGCTTGTGACATCAGTGAGTGATTGATTAGTTGCTTAACCTTGCAGTCTAGCAGGGATATCAGATCAAGTAGTCATAACTCGATGACAGTCAAATCCATTAATTGGCACTGCACTGAAGTTGATGATTATAAAATAATAAATGCAACAGTGATATAGGTTCTCATGTAGCGATACATGTAGACTATCAATAAATGTTTCTATTAGGTTGTATACTTCATGACATATTATCAATGTACTTTAAGTGTATCCTTATCACTGCTGGATTCATAATAATCAGTTCTCTATAGCACATGTACAGTTATCTTTAGCAGGAAGAAGGTCAAGTATTCAAATGAGATAAAATGACATATAGTTTGCCTATAGTTTGTTATTTCTTGATCTTGATGCTTTAGTTGATACAAATGGCTGTGCTAGACTGTAGGATATCTACAGTTTGCGCTATGTAATGCCACTCACCTGGCAATTCTGCTTTCAAGGTCTCTAATTTGTATGAGGAAGAATTCCTTAGACAATTCATTGAGTTGTTCTGTGGAAACCTTTACCGGGGATCCACGTCCGGATTTCTTCCCGCTTTTCTTCCCCTTCTTCTTCCCACTCTTCTTCTTTTTAGGAGGCATGACGACTGCTAGACTTCGACCTAACTAGTTTAGTCTCTTATAAACAATACTCAAGTCTGTATCTCGATGTCGACTACCTAATATATGATATATTGATGTGTTTTGTTGCAATCTTCATAAACAGGGTTCAGCCATCCGCCATATTTGTTGCCATAGACCGCAACGCCATGTCCATGGAAACAAAGAAAACATAGCAGTTTTTATGAAATATTATAATCTTTTATCAAGTTATGTAAAGACTAATCATAGAAACCTAACTATACATGTTTTTATCTTTGGATTCTAGTAATCAAAACAAAAATGTGTACGACATGTCACGTGACATCTTCAAAATGGCCGCGAAACCTAAATGGAGAAAGATTCTCTATGAAGACCAAGGGGTTCCTGATAATTATGTAGACGCCAGTTTTTTGGATGAACTGAAGAAAAATTGTAATTGATTAACACGCGTTCATTTGTTCTATCTTTTATTGCTGTATATGAATTTTGGTATTGCAGAGTTACATGGGATTGAGAGTAACTAGTTAACTACAGTTGGTCTATGTTGTACCTTATTATTATTATTGTTTACATTTTATTGGCACCATAGAGCTACGATCAGTATCAAATATGTGAATGAAGAAAATAAGCCTAGGATCCTAGACATACTTTCAAATGCTTGTAATTCATAAATAAAATAAGGGCATGAATGGATAACGCCACCGATCGATTCATTAAGCCTTTTGCTTAAACCCATGCGTATATTCCCAAATTTGAACCGCCATTTTCTTACCAAAGTTAGTCAGTGTTAGTTCTAAAGTGTGACATGGAGCTCAGATATGCAAATTAATCACACGTGCTGATTACTACATGAGTTATAAGCATGTGAAACTCCGCCGAGGATCCTAGATGTACTATAAGCATTCACATATTCGACACTGACCATAGCTTTATGGTGCCAATAAAATGTAATCAGCTCTTGATACATTTATGGCATATAACATGTACAGTATATGATATATATGTTGCAGTACACACAAGAAAATATGAGTATGGGTCTCTGGTGTTTGAATCGGGAGCTTTAACCCAGCATCTCAGTAGGTCTGTATTTAATAATTTATGTCATGTCAATTAATTGTGATAATGTTGATTGTCACTGTCAGCATTGTTTTTGTTGATAAGAATTTATGTTGTTGTTATATAGATACAGATCTGTATACAATTCATATACCATAATTTATGATAGTTACTTTTGATTAGATCTAGTACACAGAATGGTAGAAATATTACTTACATAGATTCATTCATATTTTAAATGAAAAATAACAATTGTAATGTACTTTTATTCCATGTTCTTTTCTTATTGTTTACCATGTTTATTAATTAATATTCATGGAAATGTATATATTATACTTATCTGTCTGTTTTATTCTAGTGTTTGTTTGTTCGTGACTGCATTTGTCTACATGGCTGAGAAACGTCTGTCTGCCAATGTCCTGTGTTTGGCATCCTCTCTCTTGACTGTGATTGGCTATCTTCTCAATGACATCATTGATGGAGGTCAAAGTCGTGTAAAGTCAAAACGTACACGTAGGAACAATTACATCATTATTGATATTGTTGTACAAACATTTATGATACCAGTAACATCAACCTGTGGATTGTTTTAGTAGACATTTCTTAACCATTTACCATTTAACCATTGACTACCCTTGAACCGTTTATTAAATTCATTAGAGTTACTTCCCCTGAGGCATCTCCAGGTGCCTGCAGCTGGAGGAAGGTTAAGTTTTACATTTACTTTTGTAATAACAAAAGAGTGTTTCTCTTTGTATGAGTGTTTCATGTATTACCGTAATTACCCTAATAATTCGAAAAGAAAATAATAAAATTTGTAACTGTTCGAATTATTAGAAAAATATGAACATTTAAAATGATTGGTGTTTGTATAATTAGGGACAACCAAATTAAAGTACAAAATATGGTTGTAAATCAAATGGTAAATAAATGAAGGATATCAACCCCCAAAAAATATTTGAGAAAAATTATTGTGTTGGAATAATTAGAAAATTACAATTTGAAAAAACTTGTTAATTTTCAGCAATTAATTTAGGTGTTCGAATTATTAGAGGGCTCAAATTATTAGGGTAATTACGGTACTGTTGATTTAAGAAACATATTTGTTTGGTTTCAAGGACTTGATGACATCAAGACTGCCATTTTATTCTCGGGATTCAGTTTTGGCCTGTCTCCCATTCTTGTGTCATTGACCGAGACCATCAGCACAGACACGATATACGCCATGACAACTGTCATGCTCCTGGCCAATTTGTTTTTTCACGACTACGGTGCAAGTGCTGCAATGTAAGTTCTTTATAGACAAAAGATTTTATGCCTTTGTGTTTAATAATAATTTGCTAATAAATATTTAAAAGTTGTTTTACATTTAAAATATAATCTATGATATATTTTGTATATTTTTTTAAAGATTTTCTTAGAAGACAATTTTCGAATACAATGTTTTAATTAATATTGGTAGTTATCTTCCTTGTTTTTATTTCATGGCCTTTTTCGTTATGTTGTAGGGTGTCTGGCAGTCTGTCGCTCAATGCTGCAACGTTTGCTTCGGTGTGTCTTGCATCTCGTCTAAACACGACGTGGCACGCCTTCGTAACCATCATATTCTCATTTGAACTCTTCGCTCTCTGGCCTGTACTGAGGAGAAAACTGAAGGTGAGTACAAATAATGTATTTCACGTCAGACTTGCAATGTTAGATGATTCAATTTAATGTGTAATTCCTCAGGAAAGCTGGGTTGTATATTTCCCAGGGAGTTGAGAAGATGAATTGATTGCACACTGATCCATTGACCGAGTAATAATATAATTTGTGTGCTTTAACCAGACACATGTTCCCAGCAGCCAGGTGTCAATGACCATTGTACTAGGGATGGGGGTGTTCCTATCATTGCTGTCAATCACCACATCAGGAGCTGTGCTGTTTGTCCTTGTTCACCTCTTCATCACATTCATATGTCCATACTGGCTCACTCAGCTACAGCCATACAAAAAGTGAGTATGCATTTACCTCGAAACTGTAATCTAAATGTATGCACCTCAAAGCTGTAATCTATATGTATTCACCTCGAAACTGTCGTTAAAAGGGATTAGACCATTCAGTTTTTAACAAATATTCAATATGGTATTGAGTATTATTTTATTGAGTTGAATTTTCTTTGTCATATTTCAGCAACATCTATGGTCCTTGGGATGAAGCAGTTGTGAAAAAGGATGACGATCTTTCACATTTAAAGAGATAACATTATTTTGTGTGTGTGTGTGTGTGTGTGTGTGTGTGGGTGGGAGAGTGAGAGAGAGAGAGAGAGAGAGAGAGAGAGAGAGAGAGAGAGAGAGAGAGAGAGAGAGAGAGAGAGAGTATTATTTTATTTTATTACTGGAAGATGGTATATGTTTGTGCTTGAAAGGTTGCATTATTTTGCACAATATTACCATTATTTTAATATAATATGGTATGTCTTTTTACAATTATTTGAGTTGTTTCTAAATAAAAGAACATTATTGACTACTCTATGAGATATATTTATATATTTTATACAAAATTAGTGATTAAATACTTGATAATATTTTGCCTTTCACTAAATCTATCAATATTGAAAACAGGCGTTTTCATAAATTATTTCCCCTGTTTGTTTACATTATATGTTGCTTCTATGAACAGTTCAAAGAGCTGAAGCATACATAAAATTCAAACAATTTTAAAGTGGACCACGTGCATATTGTCCTGCAAAACACACATGGCCATTGTTTTAACCTTCTCTCCGCTACCTTGGGCCTTTGAGCCCCGGTGTCCCGTTCAAACTCTACGTATGTACAATAATGTAGCGGGGTGAGGGTTAATTATGTCTGCGACCGAATGTCACAACTATGTAGCCATAATTCTGTGATGTATAGAGAATCTCCACTGATCGTATTTTGATATCAATGTTAACCTACAAGTTGATAAAAGTAAGTAAAATCCAAGGCTTTGACTGGTAGAATCTTTTTCAGCAGTAGAATACATGCTAATTTGAAATTCTTGACTGATCGGTGAGGTTGTAAAATAGTATCTACAGTAGAAAAACATGGTTGTCCTACTGACGTTATCTGTTGTGGGAGCCAGTATTTGGTAATACAGTATGATATTGTTGTCCTACCGACGTTATCTGTTGTGGGTGCCAGTATTTGGTAATACAGTATTATATTGTTGTCCTACTGACATCTGTTGTGGGAGCCAGTATTGGGTGATACAGTGTGATATTGTTGTCCTACTGACGTTATCTGGGGCGGGTGGTAGCGCAGTGGTAGAGCAGTTGGAGCCAATGGTTCAAGGTTCAAATCCCGCCCCGGGGGCCCGGCATCAATAGGATATTGATAGGATGCGATGTCTGTAGAGTGGCAATGCAGTTATCATCCTTGGTCTTGTCGGTACCAGCCGGTGCTCGCAGGTTTACTGCAACATTCAGCGCTACGGATGTTGTGGGTTTCCTCTTGCCCTAAACTGACAAGTGATATAAGTGACAAAATCTTGAAAGCGACTTAAAACCCCAATACAAAAAACACTTTAAAAAATACTGACGTTATCTGTTGTGGGAGCCAGTATTGGGTGATACAGTATGATATTGTTGTCCTACTGAAGTTATCTGTTGTGGGAGCCAGTATTACGTTTTACGTTCAGTGACATTAATTTCAACATATTTTATTGACATAGAAATAAAAAAGGATTAGAAAAAAATACATGCACTTGCAAATCTATTTTCCTTATTTATAAATTACAAAGTGATTAATAATACACACAAGGAAAACAATAAAATAGGAATACATGCATGATGCATGTACAATTATAACGGATAAATAAATAATCCAAATAGTAAATAAGTGAATATTACTATCTTGCAAATTTCAGGTGTTATTAAATCTAAATCCAAACTGATCAACATATATTTTCATTTTAATGTAAGATTTCGTTACCATGAATAATTGTATTTATATTCGGACAGTTACAGTGATGTAACAGTATCCTATCAGGCTGGTCTTTCCAACAAATGATAAGGATATGCTCAGGACAGAGCAGCCACACAGTGTATAGTTCCAGTAGTCTTTTGGCATAGCTACGTCAGGGCATCTAGCAATACTTACTAGTAATCAATTAACTGTGTCTACCTGTCTCTGTATAATACCAATCAATACATTAATGATTGCTTGTTTAATGGGCTCCCCTATCATATTTTCCGTTGTCCAGGCAAGCATATCATGAACCCGTAGCATGCTTCTATAATCGGATCGATACCTCGTCATTAATGTGTGAATATGATATCAACGGAGGTGACTTTTCTTGGTATGTACATAAAGTCAAAAGTTGATGTATTCGGAGTTTATTATTGGGTGGCAATAGTATATATTTTGTAAGATTATACTCAAACGTAGAACAGGAAAGATTGCATGGATTTTGAAGGCATGTATACTTTTATTATATATTTATAACACAATACAAAACAGTACGTATATGTTATGTAATACAAGAATCGGTATGTACACATTACAAAATAATTCAATGGAGAAACAACACAATGTACAATATGCAAACTTGAATAATACTGGCGGACAATGTCAATGGCATCACCTTTAGGGTTCTCGACAAGATAAGTACATATTGCAGCCGATAACGAAACATCCACAAAGCAAATTGCAGTCATTAAACGAATATTAGTATACACTTCCAGTTTTCAGTTGGATATTTGAGTATCCGATTGCCTCAGATTATCAGTAGAATCATTGGAAACCCAACCTGAAGTAGCTGCGGTTGCGTAGCTCTATTTTATGCCCCATTACTGTTTACATTCCTTATTGGCATCTATGATCTACTGCCAATAAGGAATGTCAACATAGTAATAGGTTATAGAACAAAGCTACGTACCGGAACCTGACATTGGGTGTCTTGAGACCGACAACCTATTTTTAACATTAAGGTAAGGCGTGAAGATGTTCCTGAACCATCATGTTTGAAGCGGCTATTAAACTGTAGGGAATGGACCCTTAACTGTAACCGTAACCTTAGTATGTATGAATATATGATGGCACCGGCAAGAGAAAATGAAATGTTAGCATTTTGTACAGGTGAGGCCATCTCCTACAGGCAAAGTTAGCTTGTGGTATAGCACTAAACCTTTGGCATGAGGCTTCATCATGGGTATTCTCAAATAATTAAGAGCTGAAAGACTGTTAAGCTTACTTGTTCTAAGTCAAATTCACATGGATTATAGACCACCTGGAAGAGATGAAATTTCTAGACTACCAATAATACTGTATTGCAAATACTGGACGGAACATGATGATGAATGGATGAAGTATGTATTCTTTTCTGTAGTCAATTAAAAATAAAATCATTAAAAATCGAAAAAGAAATTACCACGAAACGTCTTCAACAAGGATATGTAATGTCTACACTACAGCGCTCTGCTGATGATGTCGACGTTCTGAGACACCCAGTCGTTGAAGGAGCGGAGCTTGGGGTTGATCATTCGTGTGGCTGCCACATTGTACCTCTGGTCCACCCGACTGAAGAAGTAGAACATGTTTGCGTAGTCCCTCACCCCCGGCATGTCCAGATGTTTGTAGTCGTTGACGCTGATCTGTAACACATAGGACCCTCTAATAATGTTTAAGAACTTATATCAAGTGCATTTAAAGGCCGCCGCACACCAACTGTGCTAATGGTTTATAAACCATTATAACATTTGCTATTCAACTTCCAACTATTACAACTTTATTTGTCTATAAAATATTAAAGCACAGCAAAAACTTCTCGTCCAATGATATTTCCTTATTGGCACCACGTGACGTACTTTTATACACCGATATACGTACTCTTTTTACACATAAAAGTACTCTTTTCAAAGCCTGTGTTTACCGTGTTGCACGTGAAAAGCTGGGTTTTAGCTGAGCGTTAAGATAGTTATAGAACTCGTAAAAGGACTCGGTTTAAAATTTAAATGGTGCTCGGGCATCAATACCTTTATACGCCAATAAAGTACTCTAACAAACTGTAGCTTTTAATAGTATACTCGTTTATTTTTCCCTGAACAATTTAGGGTGGAGGTGTTTGGTGAGGATCCCCGCGGTAAAAGTACTTTATCGGTGTATAAGGGTGCTCAGGCAACAGTACCTTTATACTCCAATAAAGTACTCTTACTCGTCCTCTAACTATAACTTATATACTCGCCTGTTTTTCCCTGAACAGTTTAGGGTGGAGGTGTTTGGTAAGGATCCCCGCAATCTCCCTGATGGTCAGCTTGTCGCCACAGATGCTAACCGTCTTCTCCAGGTACGCATCTCGGTTGAGAAAGATCTTATGCACCACCTCCCCGATGTCATCTATAGATACCATGTCCAGGGGAGCCTGTCCGATAGGTAGCGCTGAAAACGACTCTAGAGGTTATAGGTGATAAACCACCAAAATAATTTGAATTTGCCGCTAAAAAAAGGATGACCGTACCCAAGCCTGTTCAGCATATATAGTCCCCAGCCGTTTACAATCATTCAATTTGAACTACATGAGCACCTAATTTGTTAATTTGGTCTTTATGATAATTGAAGTTTACAGTATCCCGTGTGAACCTATGGTGACGTCATGCCACCTACTCTGAAACATAACCAAGCTAGTCGACATGTGTATTTTCTTCGATTTCTACATTGCTGGGGAACTTAACTTTGCAATAAAGTGTATTTTATGGTATTTGTGGGGCGGGTGGTGGTGCAGTGGTAGAACAGTTGGACTTCGGAGCCAAACGTTCCAGGTTCAAATCCCGCCCCAGGGGCCCGGCATCAATGTTCGCGAAAGTTACCTTTCTGACGCGATATTGGTAGGATGCAATGTCTGTAGAGTGGCAATGCAGTTATCATCCTTGGTCTTGTCAGTACCAGCCGATGCTCGCAGGTTT